>JAODTK010005724.1:0-215416 GCA_026419785.1 Sclerodactyla briareus
TATGGATTTCCAAATGGTCTTCTACTGGCAATGTTTTTTTTCACTTCGACAAGTGCAAAGTTAAACATGTTGAGTTTGTCCCAACGCAAAATCGCGTCCTTCAAGTTAAATGGCAACAAATTCAGAGGTGATTTTCACAAAAAAATGATTTTGGGGATTGTTTTGATTCTTCTTAGAAACCCTTCCAACAGTAGTGCCGAAGCTGCTAGAGAGGTAATTGGATTCTTGGCTGATAGACGTCACTTCAGTTTCCCTTGATAATGATATTGTTGTCATCTGTTTAAGCATCTGGTGAGACCGCACCTGGAATATTCTGTACAGTGGTGGATCCCTACTTTGAAAAAGACAATCAGTTTTTGCAATCTTCAGCGTAGGCAACTAGAATGATTGACTGTCTGAAAAATTTATCCTACGGGAAAATTAGGGCGTCTCGGTCTAACTACCATGGAGCTCAGCTAATTCGGGTGACTTGATCCAGGTTTCAAAATGGTCCCATTGACTCGATGGCCTTTCCTTCCCTACTTCCTTTGCATTCCATGTGACTGCAAACAAAATAGAGCCGCCACGTCTCAAAAGCTTAAAGCTTTTTCGGTGGCAGCGCTGGCAGATGGAACATTCGTAAAAATTTCTTCTCGCAGAGGTGATCATGAGTGGAATTGATCTCCGGCAAATGTTGTTCTCCTCTCTAAGAGGTTTGAATGCGTTCAAGAACAGTCTTGATTTATTTTTCCGCGAATCACGGGGCGAATTATTTAGTGGTTGGTTTCATTTTTCTTCCTGATGTTGTGGGCTCCGGGTCTTTCATGAGGATTTTGTCCTTCCTGACCCTTATTCACTAAACAAACTAACCAGAAGGATGCAGCTCATACATGTTAATGTGTGTTCCCCATGATGAGTGCATGAACCCCCGTCATTTTAGGGCCAGTCAGCGGTCGTGATGAGTCACTTGGAGAGCCCTATTGTTTTTAGGTCAACCAGAGGCCAAGTCTGCAATCCTTGAAATAGTGGTAGCTATCTTCTTCGAGTATAGGACCATATGGTTGGGTTGGGGAAAATGTGAATGTTTGTCAGACGATTGTTTTTCCATAATGAAGCTTGAACAAGCTTCCATTTGCCGTGTGTCTGCTATAGGTGCTCGAAAGAGTCAAGGAATCACAAGCCTTTGGCTTTCTGGTTTTCTCAATAGGACAGGACCTCTATTGTTTCGTCAATATGGTGTCAGTCTTCTTTCTTCTGTAAAGAAAGGGGGAATTCTGATGAGAAATATTATATAATTCGCCCTAATGAGCTAATACATTTACTATTTGTTCTGGTTCGTCGACATAGGTTATCAGAAAAAGAATGGATTCCTACCTATGCCTTTTGGCTTCCTGGTTGAAAAACCTCTAGTCAAAATATGCCACCTAACTGCTGAAGGCATAATTTTTTTCTGATCGGCATGTGGAAATCGTTGAGAAGAGGTAGCACAAAACTCTGATCTTCTATATGTACTTTCTCTGTAACTACACTGCGGTATCCCAATACTTACAACATACAGATAGGAAACAATTACATTCAGCTACTGAGATCAACTAAGGTATGATTGTGTGACACACACACCACACAACGCAACTACACTCCCCCACCACACACACACACACCACACAACACACACACGCACACGCACACACCACACACCCACACACACACACACCACACCCACACCACACACACGTGCCCACCGTCGAAGAGGCTTTTTCCCCTAGTGTCATGGTGTAGAACCCGTCCGCTAACTTCAAAGCTGCTCATCTAAAAAAAAATCACTGGTGAGGTATGTGCCCATGATAGGGCAATTTTTAAGTTACCAAATGGTGGGTGGCATGTGCTTGACGGAATTGCCCCGGTCTCTACGGGTGGTGAAAGGTCCTGTTTATTGTGTAAGTCAATGAGTAGGGTCCTAATCGGTGTGCCCTTTTAAGGGGATGACGATAGGAGTGAGAAAGTCAACGTTTTCCGCAGTGGTATTGTGTAAAGCAATTACACATTCTGTGTCTGAAGGTTGTTGTTGTTGATCAATCTAAAGCAAATACAGACTAGACATGTGCATTCGGGTACACGCCGCCGTGATATCCCCGCAGAACATTTAGAGGAATCACATTGTGACTTCCAGTGATTTGAAATGCCATACCTAGTTTTGTTTCAGGACCACGTAGTCCCACATTTTCCCAAGGTTTGTTTACATATGACGAAGTCAGAAAAATCCATGAATCATGCATTGAACTTGACCTCCTTTGACCATTTGAATGATCTTCATGTTGTCCAGGACTAAACAACAGTCCCCCCATCCCCCAAGTTTTTGTTCAAATGCGACAACGTTTGAACGACTTCGCGAGAAAAAAAAACACAAATTTGACCATCTGTTTTGACCTTGAAATCATACTTTTTTTTGTCCCAACCACCAAGTTTCATGTGAATCGTACTAACTCTGTATTCGAGAAAAAAATAAACAATATTTGACCGCCCGGGTACCTTGAAATCCACTGTCATGTTTTTCTAGACCAACTTATTGTCCCCACCCACCAAATTTCGTATAAATCGGATGAACTCATTATTTTCGTGTAAAAACCTGCAACATAGAGGGCATGAGCAGTGCAGTGAGTCCATTCGAATTCATCCAAGATTTCATAGGGCGGACATGTGTACCGAGTTCAGGTCAATCGGATAAAACGGTAAAGAGTTATTGCGGTGACGCCTAAGTTTACGGTGGCGGTGGCGACGTCTCATCAACTTGATAGCACTCTGGCGGAAAGGTAGGCCCACCAGTATTCAGGGCAGTAAAATATATTCGAAAATATTCGAAATGTAGACTCGTTCATGCACGTCTATGGGTACATTACCTTTGGGTTGGTATGGTAGGGTGATAAGGACAACTGCAGGATTGGATATAGCAAAGGTTATAGCGTTAGTATGTATCTAAAGGTCCAAATCCCATTTCGATTCGAAGTTCCTATGTGGAGATATTTGTCCTTTAACGTTTTGAGCCATTTAGGCAGAGAAATTGGGGAGATCCAATGCGCAATAACGCATGACGTCACCTGGGAAAACCCGAGAGTATGTTATGTATTTCATTGTCGTTTCATTTGGGAAAAGTCACATTAGCAAAAGTTCTGCTGTTTTCTTAACAAAAGTAACCATCCAACCTACCGACCCACTACAACAATCTCTCCCATAGACTTAAATGCTTTTCGAATGAAAATAAGTGTGAATTTCAAAAGAAAACAAACGATTGTTGCAGGGTGCTGCAAGATGACATGATTTATTATTGCATGATGAGAACTTTTCGATCTGCGCATACACATGCACAAAACGTTCCGTAACGGAAAGTCCCTATGACTTCGGTTAGACTGATCATGCAGTTTTCTTCTGCAATATTAGCTCCTTATAATTCTTCATGCAGTTGGCCTTCTTCTGCAGGTACATATCAGGTGCTCATTTGACCTGATCAAGGGAGTTCGGGCAGGACCAGGCGCTACACCCTAGCTGAGTTTTTTTTTTTTTTTTTTTGCGGTGGGGTACGCCTATCGATATACTAGATTTCAGGGGGCACTCGGTGGCGAGAACTCGGGAGGGGGGACTAGGTTGTTGATATCGGAAGCAGCAGGCCACCAAGTTTACAGCTGCAGTGATTAGCGAGAATTTAGCACGATCGAGGGATTTCACCGGGTACATAGGTAATGACCAAACAGCTGCACCATGCAGGACAAGGTTGAGGTTCAGAGAATACCCAGATATATGAGAGGATTGAAAGAATGTAATATCTCGTATTAGGTTATATGTTAAGTGCTCGTTCATTGATGTAATATACCGGGCTGTGCGAGAAGCACTGGTCCTGTGCGTTCGTATGGCAAGTACTGTTTTACTTTTCATTCATTATTGATGTATCACCAATTATTGATGATATCAGTAATCCAATTAGTGAGATCAGCGAATATGGTGATATTCAAATAAATGTAGATATCACCAAAATTATGGGGATAGGAAAATCGAGGGTATAATCGAAAGGTACGGGCAAACTTACTGGTCAAGCAAAGCATAGTTGGGACTTTGTGTTACAAGGCTCAATACTTGACCTATATGGTACTTGGGTGGACTTGGGCCTGGGTGAAAAGCTAAATATTCCTACAACAAAGTTAGGCATTCCGATTGGACTGACCAAACATTCTGACCTTACCGTAATTTCGAAGGATTTCTACTCTGGGGATCAAAGCAGTTACAACCAGAATTTTTCCCGTGAGCGAGGACTGGGCGGAGAAGCATTATTATAAAAATCAGGGGGTCAGCAGGGGGTATCTTGAAAAAAAAATATTACCGATATGGAGCGCCACCATCGCGGATCGTCCAATTACATTTTCGGATTGATAACCCCCTACATCACCGGAAATTGGCATTTCCCGCTGAAAATGACCAGCCCGATGTGCACATTGACATGAGAAATGAGTAACAACTAATTATTTCAATGAATCGGGGGGGCGTCACCAGTCACACATCATGTTTAATTCATCGCATCTCCCGTGGTCCGTTAACTCCGTATATTCTCACAGTGAATACAAACATCCATTGTTTGGGAGGTCAGGTCAGGTTCAAAGTTCATCTGTGGTCAACCAGAATTCAGAGTCTTGTAAACATAACCTTGTAAACACGAGAGGTCCAGGAGGCTTTGCTTCGATCACCTTTGGGTGTGTGCCTTTTTTATGGGAGTACAAAAACTCCAGTGTTTTTGGCAAAATTTGGAAAGAGTGAAGAAATGAAATATTGGCAAACGTTAGCCTGTAAGCCAAGTTGAATAACATATAACTCGATCATCAAGGCTGAATGCGTTCATTCTCATTTCGGCTGTACACTCACAGAAACTTTATAGCTAATGTAATAGAACTCCCAAAACTTTGAGTGAAATTTCTATACAATAATTAGGTGTAACTTTTACTCGTTTCTAGCAACTTTTACTTGATAAACATTTACAAAAACCAGGAAAGTGACATGAGAGTTATGTAAGCTCAGGCGGTATATCATATAGGATTTTTTTTTTTTAAGTTAGGAGCTTCCTATTTTACATGAGCAATTTTAATTTCTCTTAAAGTGCAATTTTTTCCTTTTCCTACCTATCCGAGTGCATCGAACCTAACTGTTCTGAGGTCAACAGAGTCGAAGTCAGACATTTTGTGAACCGGATTATCAACAATTATCATTATTTAGTATTATCATTTACATTCTTCTATATTTTTTTAATTCGTCATGACTGTGGGGGACCCTTGACAAAACGAGCAAAACCCATTTTCCATTGTCTGTGGTTTTCTGATATAAGGTGTATAGGCAGCTAATGTTTCCCCAGTTTATAAAATTACCGAGAAATAGGGCAATAACAGGTTTGTACATACCTTTGTTGGACCAAAAAAAATATACGTTTTCGGCGTTGAAGTACATCCACGAAGAATACCGAGCAAAACTGGCATAAACTGAATTATGTCACTGTAGGCCTTGGGGTAAACAGATCTCTTGATGTTATGGGAAACGAACCTCGGCCAAATATCATAAAATTCGCAGTCATAGCCTATATAATATATTCGATACTACTTTGTTATCTTGTTTTGAAATTTATTATTAACTGTTGTGATTCAACAGGTTCAATAGCATACTTTATAACAGGCATCCAATGGTGCTAATTCGTTTGTTATTTTTCTTTGCCCCACAACCGTCTATTTGAATGATGAATTTACGTTTCATAGACCATAGAGGAATCTGGGGGGGGGGGGGCGCCGACGTTAGGGGTCTGTTTCATCCCATGTCTCCCTATCAAAGATTCTTGCACTGATCTTTAGCTTAGTTGGCCCCTTTCTTACACTTCATTCTTCTCTTACTAATTTTTATAGGTCGTTACTCCTCCATGATTTTTCAAAACCGGATATGTCGTAGGAATATGCAAGATTAGAAAGATAGGCTACATAGGTAGCCTACTTTTCTAGAGAGCAGGAAGGGGAGATGGGACATTTTCGACGAATCCTTATTAAAACTCTTCAGAAATCTTATCATCGGGAAGTGGATAGCATTCAAGCCCCTCAAGGTGTCTTACGGTTGAGAAGGGAGTGGACTGGCATAATATTCTTCGATTCTAGGCCTGGGGTGAGGAGTCATGTCCCCCCAATAATCAGACGAAAGGGTTTCCTGTTCTTGTTCACGATGAATCATCCCAGGGTCGTGACTAGTGTCCACCATTTTCCATTTATCAACTGTCGTGATGTATAACGCGTCGTGGCATTGTTTGAAATCCGCTGATACCTGTACCATGCCACTGGCGCAGTGACCGGGTAATGGATGTTGTATTGTGAGTCTCTTGCAACTCAACATTAACGTTTCGTCGCATTGGCAAAATTCATGCTGGCTAGTTAGTGCACCTCCAGTACATATAATAGGCCTATAAACGCAATCATAAAGTTTCATAAATATGGAGCATGGTGGCAGTAACTGGGATAAATTCTAGTCAATCTAAATGATCCACTTCAATAAATGACAAATCCCAGCTGAAGTCCCTGTATATTACCGTTTACCTTCTATAATACTTCGCCACATATCTCGTCACTAATCACTATTAGCCACACTTATATAATAGATTCATCTCTGAGCCTAAAATGATCTAAAAACCCAAACTAATGTCCCTTAAACGGGAAGCTGCAACCGTACTTCTCTTCAAAGACTCACCAAATTTAATGAGAATCAAATGGAAGTTGAAGAATTCCGACCCTCATATCGGGAGTTTCGTTTACCTCCAGCTTTTAACGTACCCTCCTAATAACTACAATACTCCCATTTGGGGTTCGCTTTATTTCCCGAGGAGGATCTTCGTATATATGTGGGTGGCGGGCTTGCAATCAGGAAGGGGGTTGGGGGTTTGGGTCCCCGTGGCGCTCCGACAAGTTTCCCGTGTTATCCTCCCGTGTCTTCTTCAACCGTCCTAACCCTTTTTCGTATTGGTCTCAACTTCCCTCCTCTCGCACTAAAGTCCTATAAATTGTAAAAAAGGGTACATGCTGAAAAGATAACATTCGGTCGAAATTAAGATGGTCGAGGCGGCCCAACACATAATATAGAAATACCGTCCATAATGGGAAATAGTTTGGAAAACAAATGATCCAAAGTCTAGTTATTCCTTGACTGATCTAGACTTGTCGTGTTCACACAAGGTTGTGCGTACTTTAACCCTCAGATGCCGTTGACCTGATCGAAAACAAGTTTCATTATTGCAGTATGGGGAATCACACCTACCAAGTATATGAGCTTCGTCCATCCGGCCGAATTTCGCCGAAATATAGATTTCTCACAGCTTTCTTAGTGTTTTTCACCCAAAACCAAGGGAATGACCCCCCAATCTATTTATTTGAGAACATAATTGGTTTCGTGTACCCCTTTAAAAACTGTATACCCCTGATTTCAGCTTCAGCAGAGCAACCATTGTAGCCTTTTGTGTGTTCGTGAATTTTTTTTTTGGACTCGAACTATCACCAGATGACTGGAATGCCTTTCCCGGAACAAAATGTATTCCTATTTCAAATATTTACACATATATAAAACCTTATACAATCGTAAGTTCTTTAAGGTAATCTTCCGCGACCCTATTTTGGAGGGGTCAATCATGACCAAGGGGGAACTCCCCAACTCATGCGGTCATATCTCACTGTGATGGCGCCACCGATGCAATACACAGCAAGTTTTACAGGTCATTTAGTCATTACATATCTGCTAAGAATTTGAAAGCAAATTTTAAGTAAAAAAACAAGAGACAATTTTTTGACGCTAACCCTGCCTGAGTCATGCTGGGCTGAAAATTCCGTCAAGAAGTGGTTGCTTATGTTTCCCGTATAAATCTTCATAAATTATACTGAACTATACTGAACCGAGATTGGATAATGAGCTTATTCCATTGCAACTCGAAGTCAGAATTAGCTTGAACATCCAGTCAGTAATGCTTGGGAGAAAAGTAGCCTGAAAAGAAAAAAGGTTCGCTCAGCCTACACAGCCATAGGGCGTTTACCACAAGATATTCCCATTATCATCACGCCTTCTCTAGCATTTATATTGTAAACCGAATGTTCACTTCTCCAAACCTTTAAGGTGACAAGTGAAAAATTGAAGACCGCATGTTTTATTCGAAATTGTAAAGATGATTTGTTGTAATGTTAATTGTTTCAATTGTGTTGGGTGTTTTTTAATGACTGCTGGTTGATATGTAAAAATATGCCTGATCACCTCAGTTGTGTGGTTAAACCTTATTGACAAGTCTTTTCAGTATTCCTATATCCGCCTACGCTTGATTCAAACTACTACTCCTTGGTAAATTATGATTAAACAAAAACTTGACAGGTCTTTTGATTTCTCCAAAAAAAGGTATCCTATTAACCGAGTCAGCAGTGCTAAATGGAGAGTTCTAACCCAAATTATCTCAATTCCAAACCCAAAATTCCGAACTTCAAAATGGACAATTAATTTGTTCGGTAATAAAATCAATTCCTGTGATGAACTTAAACAAGTTTTGATAGAACCCGTTCTCTAAAACCCTCTTGTAATTCCATTCGTAGCAAATGTTAACCAGAAAGCCAAAAGGCTCGGTGATTCCCTGACTCATTCCTGGCAGCCTATGGCCAGACACAAGGGCAATGGAAAATTGTACCAGCTCACTATGGGCAACATTATGATACTCCTGCAAATTTCCCATTTTCCATAGAAAATTATGCGATTTGATATCATAACCCTTGTACTCTTGATAAAAATCAGACCGAACAATCTGAACTTTTCACCTTTTTTTCAACAAGGATTTTCCAACTTTGACTTTTGTTGACCGCTCACCAGACCTTAAAACGATGGGAGCACGTAGTCATCTGTACACACATATCGATTATGAGTTCCATCCATTTAGGTGGGGTCACGTTTACAAGCTGAAATTGGTCAGAATATCACTCTTTCTCAGCCGTCTTACACAGGGTACCTTTGCTCTTGATAGGGAAGTCACACACCTAATTCCAACCGGATCAGACCAAGCATACTTTTTAGGTTACAAGGATTTTCTGCTTGGCCTGCGGTGACCTCAGGTGACCTTGACCTGACCACAACAGTGGGTTCATGTGTTCAAGGGGAACAAGCCATACCAAGTATGAGCTTCATATCCGCAGGTGGGGTCAAGTCAGCTATCCACAAGGTAAAATTGGCCAAGATATCAATTTTCACAATTAGGTCGAGTATTGTGCTTGAAAGCTGAATTTGGCGAAATATTGAATTTTCCTCCCAACCGAATTCGTATTTTTGATTAAAAATTGCCGCGGTCTCCACCAAGGAAAGGTGATCACTGTAGTCCCCATAATAAAGATGCTAGTCATCAATTTCAACCTGATCAGACCATTTTGGATCTTACAAGGATTTTCAAACTTTGACTTCTGTTGACCTTAGATCATTTTTTTTGAACTTTCCCTAAAAAACATGGGCCTTTCAGTACGGAGACTCACATACCAAGTATGAGCTCCATCCATCAGGTGGGTCGAGTTATCGTGTTTACAAGCCAAAATTAGCCAAAATATCCACTTTTCACAATGTTCTATTCTTGACCAAAATTCACACCCGACCACAAGCAAAAACCAAAAAGCCATGTACCAAATTTCAATTTGATTCGACCAACCATTCTGGACTTATCGTGTTTACAAGGTTTCCAGACTTTGACCTCTGGTGAACTTAGATGACTTCTGACCTGATCTCAAAACAATAGGGTTCATGTACTAATAATGGGGAACACACATACCAAGTACGAGCTTCATCTATCCAGGTGGATTCTGTAATTTTGTTGACAAGTCAGGCGTCACACACACACACAAACACACACACACACACACACACCACACACACACACACACACACACACACACACACACACACACACACACACACAAACACACACACACCCGACATGACTGCATAGGTTCCTCTGACTTCGTTCGTCAAGAATCAAAAGCTCTTGTATGATTTACGATCACAGTTTCAAATAAAACCTTGCAAGAAAGTAATGTTCCGGATGATTGGAAAGAAGAGCAAAAATTTCTCCTATTTTTAAGAAAGGAAATCGGCCTCGTCTTGTAATTACAAGGCCATTGAGTCTTACTAATGTTGTCTGCAAGGAGTTGGAATCAATTGTTCGGGATTGTATGGTCGATTTTTCTTCAATAAGTATAGTCTAATTCGGGGTTCTCAGCATGATTTTAGGAGGAAAATCGTTCGTGTTTGACTAATCTCTTAGAATTAGAAGACGTTACTAGTGCAGTCGACAATGGCAGTGCAGAGTTGATATAATTCTCCTAGACTTCCAAAAGGCTTTTGACAAGGTCCTCATGAGGAAAGATTAAGGGTCTCGATATAACTTCGTGGAGCTAGGACGAATTCGAGGTGATTTGATCAGGTTTTTGAGTTTTTTAAAAATTGTTCATGGATTAGAGGGCTCTTCCTTTCATATTTCTTTGAGTTTTCCACCAATTGGGGGCATTGCCTCAAGCTTCGTGGCAAACGCTGTAGATTGGAAATTCGTAAATATGTCTCTCGCAGAGAGTTATAAATGAGTAGCCTTCCTGAAGATGTTGTTCGGTCTAAGAAAGTGAATGCGTTCAAGAACAGTCGTGCTTTATTTGCAAGGAGTGCGGGCGAATTCTTCAGACATCTGGTTTATGCTTCTCTATTGGCAAGATTAGGGTTGTCTGTAGCAGTCGACCCTTTTCACTACCCAACTAACGAATACATGATTCGCAATGAGGCGGTTTATCGCCGTGACGTCATATAGCTGTCACTTTTCGCCAGTTGCAACCAGGCGATACCATACGATACTGCCTCATAGAACTGATGTGATTTAACAATCAAAACACTGGTTTTCTGATCGGACTTTAAACTGGTAAGGTTTTGAGGAAGATTAAATATATTGGTCCAATCCGGGCCATAGACGCATTCTTTTAGTTGGACGTTGAATCGCGTAACAAATGGGACCCGGGCTCAAAAAAGGCGACTAAAGAGGATGATTATGGTGTCTTACAACTTACGGACAGTTTACAACATGAACATAGATTATTATTTGTTAAACATAATGGTCACCTATCCAAAAATTCACAGGCTATCCACACTGAACCTATTTCTTGTTAAATGGCTGGTTCATGGCTCATATAATGAATATTTAAATAAGTGAGATCGGATTCATCGACACAATAACTTTCTAAATTATACAAGAAAATGAACCCCTGAGTTGCAGGATCTCATCGCATCCTTGGAAACTTGAAATTGTTCAGTCGTTTCTATCTCCAAATATCTTGCAAGTTGCAAAAGTGGAAAATCATCGAAATATGTAAGTTTTTCCCAAAAGAATCCTATTCATACTCATAGCAATTTCAGGAAATCTTCAGGACACCCTCTGTACCTTGTTCTAATTTTTGGAACCATCCACTCCTTCCGATCTCTAGATATAGTTATAACAATGTATTTTCACAATTCCAAAATTAGACCGAAAATCATGCTGGTTGCATGGAAAAAGTTGTAATTTTGCGTTTTTCCTCGCTACAAAATTTGAATCATTCAGCCATCGAAATCAGCAAATCGCTTGGGAAAAATTTAGCCAGAACGTGTCACCCTCCTAAATTTCGCAATTTCGATAATTTCTGTCTAATTTTGAAAGAAAACGTTTTTGTGACTATTTAGGCATGTGTTCAAACTGGAGATATTTGCGGAAAAACATAAAAAAAAATCCGATGCACAAACGCACACCACACCCACCCACGCGCGCATGCACATGCACACACATACACACACACACACACACACACACACACACACACACACACACGTACACTACTGCACTGAGGGATATCTTTTCGAGTGCACACTCATTGTTGGACGACTCAGTACCCTTGTGTACCCCATCATACCTCTCAGTAGATAGTTCTCAACCACCACAAATGTTACCATAGCAACCGTTGCTATGGCAACCATAAACAGTAAATAGGTTAAAAAATCTAACTCATTCGGCCCTCCAGGACCGATGAGGTAAAGAAGACGTTATAACGCATTTTTCATCCATTACTGCGACAGCCTTAGACACCGAATATATCTTGCTTACGGTCACCACGCAGGAGCCGGCGCAACTAGTGGTGAGGGTGTAGCACAATTCACCATCAATTTTGACTCACCGGACACAACGTCCGACGAAATTTATTTCAATGTCCTCATGTTAATGTGACATCACGGGCGATGTCACCAGAATAACTGTAATTTACTCCAGTAAAAGAGATATCAACCTATTTATAAATTGCATGCATACACAGCGTGATCTAATAACTTTAATTTGACGTCCCCAGCGAACTGGACGAATGTAAAATTGATTTCGAAAATTTGAATTATAGGCCTTCCTTCGAAAGTTCGAATTGAGATAAGTATGCCGTGTCATGTTTGACACTCGACGGTCGTAATTTTGTAAAGAACAGCTCATCTAACGCGCAGCGGTCGCGGGAGTAGCAGGTGTAACTAGCCTCCGGGGGCACAATGCAATGCCGCGGGAAAGCTCATCATAGTTCGATTGACGAATGTCATCTTCTTCATTCTTAATTCTTGTCAATCTGAAATATCATTCCTTATGACTCGATGTTATGAAAACTAAATCCCCCACGTCTTTTCCCACAAATGACCATTAAATTGGTTTCATTGTCGTGGAGATCGGACCAAAAAAAACTGATGTCAAATACGACAGGATGTGACTGATTTGTTCGATTGCACTGACTACTGAGAATCACGAAAATCACAGGGTGGTAAAAGGAGTATAATTCTAGTAAAACGTCGAACTCACCACAGCTGGTTTTCTGAATTTCTCCATCGTCGTTCCACCGTTTTTAGGTTCGGGTGAGCAGCTCATCATGTCTCTCCGTCCGTTCGTTAGCTTGTTCGTTCGTCCGTTCTGTTCGTCTGTTTACCATAACGTCTGAACCGTACATGGGATCAGGTTGAAGCTTGGTGGTGGATGAAGCATGCACTGGCTTGGCTGAGTTGTATTTTCGTTTTGCATAGTGTGATTAGATTGAATTATATCCAATTAATTACCCCGATTAGTCTCCCCATAGCCTTTCTCGTTGAGCTCTCTGTGAGAGAGGGTTGTTTACATTACTTCCTATCTCTGTAGAGTAAGCAGCAGCTGAAGGGAGAATGTTGATTTTGTCAGCCTTGAGATGGAATGCATAGAGGCAATGGGGGGACTTCAGGCAAGTCTGTTGGAAAATCTGCCATCACCTTCTCATATGTACGGTGCTGGCTGGAAATACATCCATGGTGGAATGAACTGAGACAATGGGGGACTCACAGGCTGTGTCAAGTGTTTCCAATGTTCACTGCTACAGGTCTAGAATGGGTTGTGCGGGGGGGTACACATAAAGTTGTGCTGGGTACATAATAGGCAAATATACAGGCCAAAGAATGAGTTGTGCTTGGTACTTATAAAATTGTGCTGGGCACCTAAGCAAATTTTAGGTCACTGTGGTAGACATGTTCATCCTAAGGTGATGTCAGTAAAGGTCAATTAAATGTGAACCAACAATGAATGCGGAATGGTGAAGAACATGCAGTGTATTTGCCAAGGAATTGTCCGTCCGCAGCTCGCTACCAAGACGTTTCGACTTGCGCTTGTTGTAAAACAAGATGTGATTATGTTCTCGTTCATCAACCATTGCAGTCTGGGCCGTAATTGTTATAGCAGGGGCCGGAGGCCGACCAACTATACGGGGCATGATGGTATCATAAGAAAATTTGTAATCTGAAAGTCTTCCAAAGAGAAGCACAACTGGGTTTACTCTGATAACATGTCGAACAGTAGGTCTTTATTTGGAAAAAATGAGGGATTCCGGTAAGCTAAATAACAGTTTTTGCATTAACAAGTTTCGCCTAAACGATTTATCGCACGATTTTTAAAATTATTTTTCGATATGATATCACTTAGGCATGTGGTTTGTTTAAACGCTTTTTTGAGAAGGTTATTCTAACGGTATACTAGTAAGTATGGCTTTTGTTACCACACAGGCTCCCAGGCTTCCTTGTTCGGACTGAAATTCTATATGTGTCACGGTTCGCAAAAGTTCACCCGACTATTATAACCTGGCACGACTTGATGATAAAGAAATAAAATATGTGAAGTTCGTCTTCGTTCAAGCTGAAAATGTTGTGGTCCTCTGATACCGAAATCTTTTGGCATGCCGAAACAGTTTTGAAAATGCTGTATTTTCAGCTAGTGATCGCCAGGACTCCGTGAGAATGCTCAACACGGTGTTTGGTGTTATAATTCCTCATTTTCGTTCTCCCCCGAAAAGTGGGATTGTGGTATTGCTCACTCTGACCTTTCCTCGAAAGAGGCTGATGTGCACTGTCTTAGGGGAATTCCTGTAAATAGCTACAATAACTCTATTCATAGCCCCAATCCCCAACCCTACAGTTGCTGCAATACAACATCACTAGCCAAACAGAAATACCTCTTGAAACATTAGCTACTGGAAAGTATGTTTTTTTTCTTCGAGAGTAGAATAGTCGCATGAGGAGTAGGCCTATGCCCCTTTTGGCTTCCCTGGCTTCCTGGAAGGGCCTGTTTGCAATGAACAAAATGGCGAATCAAATAACGCTCTGTCGACTGCAAGAGAGCAAAAAGCATTGTCTTAGCTATTACATGATAGCATAGACCCCATAGCTGAACTCGCGTTCAGTCTAATGCGTACTTCAGTGAGCCAATTAATAATGTTCCATAAAGACCGATGAGAAATGGATAATCTATGAGGGGGGGGGGGGACAAATTGGTGAAGTCATCTACTCCAAGATGGACCCGAGAAAAAGAGAGATTTAGCGAGGTAGTAATACTGGGTATGATGTACTGACTATTACGGAACCTCCACCAGGAAGACGAAGGTCAGAACCAATATTGGAAATTGCCCGCACAGGAATGAGTTATCAGCGCACGCGGAATACACAAATCTGAGTTCAATTTACAAGTCCCATCAGCAACTTGGTAAGGTGTATTCACAAAACATTACCGTACCTATTTTAAAAACATTGTATCCTGTTGGAAATGCCCATAATGTTTTTTTCAGTATCTGTGATAAGGGGAGCTAAAGGAGAAGAAACCGAAGAATACCAAATAGCCTGACAGAGCTGGAGAATGAGTGAGGACCGTTCAAGAAAAGTCATTACCTCAAAGGCTACCGAGAAATAGTGACATTAATAGACACGAGTGGAATGTTTAACAATGGCCATATTGATAAAAGATGTTACTCTACACGGGGAACACGCTGGACAAAATACAAGAACGAAAGACTGCGTAGTGATCCCTGCCTAAGTGCTGTTACCTATTGGATTCACGATTGTTTGGAGCTTTCCACAGCCCCAATGCCCAATAATAAGCCTGCAATACGCCTCCTTTTTGTTAAAAGGGAGAACTTATTATGTTTATTATTATCTTACAATTTCCTAATGTTATATAATGTCATATAATATAATGTTATATATTTTGGGACAATATCAGAATGATGTGTATTCAACTGTTATCTTATGTGACCTTTGGCATTACTCAGAACAATAGGAATCATGCATTTCATAAGGGCAACCTATAAAACCACATGCTGCATTCAACATGTTCGCGCCAAACAGTTATCGAGTTATCACGTTCACAGGGCTCGCGTATCTTTGCCTCCGTTGGCCTTAGGTGATCTCCGACGTAACGTCAGAACAATAGAGATTATTCACTCTACATAGCAAGCCTCCATACCAAGTAGAGCTTCAAGAACTTTGGTGCACAGTTATCGTGCTCACAGGTTTTTCCGACTGTGATCTCTGTCTATCTTAGGTCATGTCAGACCTGACCCTCTCCCAAAAATGGGGTGCCTTCCCTCCATAGCTGTAACTATTAGATTCTTAATGTGCACCTAATGATGATTGCGTTCTCCGGAGATGGTGCTAACAAGGCCAGAACGTCACATACATACACACATACACGCACATGCACACTCACGCGCGCACACGCACATATATACACACACGCACCGCTTTACTCACACATTCACACACCACGAACGGCTGCATAGATTCGTGAAATTTCAGAATCCCCCAAGGCAAAATCTTAGTGGAGGGTTTACATTGGGAGGGGGTGTCTACATCAGCTAAATGTACGACAGCATATAGTCGATGTACCGACAACCTGTTATGTCATAGGTTATCATCGATCGAAAATAACTGAACAAACACTCCGAGAATCAGTAAGACCGCACACTTAAAAGAGGGCATGGTAACTGAAAAAAAACACAAAGAGAATCACTGAGACTCTTTATACGCTTGTCAATGATCCTGAAGTTACAATTTTACTAGAGACAGACCTCATCTTGACCATCACAAGCACATTAAGATGACGTTCATTTTTCTCTTTCCTGTGAATTCATTCCAACTATAATATATTGCCATGGTGTGTGGGAGTTTTCTCACAGATACTTCATTCCTTTTTTTTTATGTATTGTCGGTGGATAATATTCCGTGCTGAAATTGACATATTAGGCAACTAGCAACCTAATATTTACGCGTCACCAGTTACCCTGGCGTCACATCCAAGTGCCCGCCCTTTTCACATTATATTCTCAATACTGTGATGTTTCGGTCTCTCAGAAACTTTCTGACGACTTTTCCAATCCGATAATAGAGCACCCAAGTTTGACTGGCAAGTTTTTTATATGGAATTTTGACAAACACATCTAGTCATTAAGCACCCACCTCATTAGCCTGATAACCCTGAAAAAGGTGACAAATGACGCCGATTTAGAGTGGAGGTCGACAAACCAAATCTAGCACACCATGGTCTCCTGAAGCATGTGAAGGATATGGATGAAACGCTTCCAGGCAGTCCAGACCAAAGGAGGGAGAGGTCAATGCAGTAAACTCACGATTCCAGTAAGCTAACAAAAGATGTGCATTGTCGAAATGATCAACAACAGCAAAAAAAAAATCATTCTGTCTGCCCCTATGTTCCAGTGTATCACCCCGTAGTCAATGTGTGTTTTTGATTGGAACCCCGGACGACATGTTGGAAGATTGTGTCATGGGTAATGGTAACATGATTTCAACGAACACGGTTGCATGCGAAAGCTCTCAAGTACTAAACCAATGGATGCCTCACTGTTCCAGAAGTTCATATATATATTTAGGAATCATACTCTATTTCGAATTTCCTTCCCGCAGTTTGGTTTAACTAGTTACATAACTAATCGGCTTCTGTTGTAGTTCTATCATTACGGCTGGTAAGGACCTTATATATAAGGTTCATAATGGACCCGCAGTATTCGGTGCTCGATTTAGGAGGCTTCCAGAGGATAAATTACTGCCTCTCTACACTTTTAGTGGGATTTAATCAATTGTGTTTATATTTCTACAAATAGATCAAGATATGGTAATGGCATCGACCGTCGCCTTCGAGAACTTGAAGAAATGTTTGCCTGCTAGTTGAATTCAATTTGCCAGACAGGGTGATTAGCTTTTTCTATACCTAAAATCAGAACCGGACATGTATTGAATAGAAGAAAGCTCCAATATAGGTTACCGTAGCATATCAGCGTAAGAATGACGAGAAACACCTGTATCTCTCTTCAGTTAATTAGACGCATCGTGATAAATTACGGGATAAGGCATATTTAACTCTATCCAATATGGCCCTGTTTAGGATTGCCATATCGATAGCCTACATGAATCGAAGAGAGGTTTGATATGCATGGAATATTTCGACATTTAGACGGCTTTCCGGCAGACAGCAAGACAAAAATATTGCAAATTAAATTTGTATCAGATTCCGATGTGTCCCGGTCAACCGCACACCTCACCGTATTTATCATGAAAGTGGCTAACCCCAGCATGATAACCCATCCTGCCCATATAGGCCCTGTAGCTATACTGTCTGGCCTGAGCGACATCGTTAGCCCTCCTCAATGACGTCACCTAATAACAGTGAATTTGACATCAAACACCCGTATAAATAGCCCTGTCAAATAGCCAAGAGGTAAACAAGGGGGAAATGGGTTACATTTTAGGCATTTATCTCTAAAATCATCAGCCCAAGGTGTAAAGTGTCGTGCTCCATGCGATTTTTTTTTTAAAAATTTAAATTTCAAAGTTCCACGGGCAACTTTGGGTCCATTTTTAAGCTCCTCGAACGTTGCTATAGGTGAGTTCCCCCAACAAAGGAAAATCACTTCGTTGATATAGTACGTGCCATGTGGCATAAAAGATGTTTTTCGAGAGGATATTTTTATGATATACTTGAGAGGAATTTCGATACAGACGGGAAATCAGGTGAATAGCTTCCAGCACCGATCGGTCGATAAATATTTAGATCGATTTCACAAAGTGAAAATTGGTCAAGTTGGAATATCGACAAGTTGAGGTCGGTATCATGCATCTGCAGAATTAAAAGGTATGTTTTTTTAAGTAATATTCAAATTGTGCACTCTATTTTATTAATCATTCCAAGTCATTGTGTGTTTTTAAACTTCCCCTTATAAAATACATTTTTATGAAATAAGTTTTATTCTCAATTTATCATCCATATTAGCTTCATCCTTTCCATCATTTTCTTTTACAATTCCTTCTCGTATGATTTGTTGTTAATGCAGCACATTCTGCTGACGTTTCATTGTTAGATAATAATGGATTCAATACAATATATCATTCGCGGCTCGAGTTGATATTCTGTATCTGTTTGTAATAATTTTTCATTGTTCACTTGTCGCAACGATGAGAATGAATGATGAATCCCAAATTAGTAAACCTAAATAGGGTGAGGGAAATATATATTCTTCAAGCTTCCAACTTCAAAAATATGCCTCATTTTTTCTAGCTTTAGCAATAATAGGAATATTTTATATTCAAAGACAGGTGAATCTGTCCGAATGATACAACGAAGTGTATTTAAGCCGAAAAAAATCAAGGATAAACGAAAATGAGAATTGTGTTTCAATATCAACTGGCCAGTGTTCACTTGACGAATCGAAAGTTGAAAAAACAATCAGTGATCCTTTTTTTGCAATGTAATTCTTTAAATAGATTATACAAAGATGTTTGCTGATTTCTTTTACGCTCCCTGAGTTCTTCTCTTTTGTTATTTTGACGAAGCTTGGCATGATCATACATACTGTGCATGGATTTTGCTACAAGGTTAGATATCGAATGTTCAAGTAAAACAGATAAAAAAACCCGGTAGCCAAAAACATTGCTTTCATAATTATTATCTTAAAGTTTTCCTATTATCTTTTCAGTCAATAAAAATTCGCTCATAGTCCGAGCGCAAACTTATCACAACACTTACATGTTTTCTTGGGAGCGAAAAGATAACCTTTACAAACGGGTCAAATTTTACAGTAAAGTTCACTGATGATTGACACTTTATGAACGTAATAACTTCATTCTAACCTTTCCTGTTCATTGAATGAAATACGCCATGACCGATTCATTCATGTTAACTCAATTGACCACAAGATATTGAAAAAAGTATCTTTCGTGTCAATATATATCTGTCCCCGTTGAGCAGAAACCCATCTCTAATTTTGGTCATCTACCCGACCGTCTAAGCGAGTTACAGCCGGAGCGCTTGGCTGAACAAACACCATTGACTGGACTAGCTAATGGTTCGAGATGTGAGGTCGAAAATCGATTTATCCTCTAAACGATGTCGGTTAAGTAAATGTAACCGGGGTAAGAAATTGAACTTGATGGGGATCTGGTGCTCTGTTTCAACCGAATCTCGTAAGTGTCATATTTATTTTGAATTTCAGTCAACGGGTATGTTACTAGTAAAAAGGAAGTTTGTCCTTGTTGACATGTGATATGGTTCTGTCGTCAAGCGTTACTGGGCTTCCCAGTTGTAGATAAGGAAGATTCTACTTACTGTGATTGAGCATTTTAATCGAGAACTAAATGTCACGTTTCTACCTAACCCAAACGCAGGAGCAATTTCTTTATGGAACAGTTATCCTACTCTAGACGTATAAATATGAACTTGATTATTTCTTTATTTTTTATTCATTCATGTCCGACTAATTTTATTCACAAACTGTAATAGCAGTAAAGTGGACTGAAAACGACTCACGGACAGACGACCTATTTCCAGAGACTTGGGACAACTAGAAAAGAATCACTCTTATCAAGAAGTAATCTGTGTCATTTTCATTGCCATACGTTCCACAAATTTGGTGAGAGTGTTGCTAAATGATAAAAAAAAGGTTTATAAAATTTAAAAAAAAGACGAAGAGATGCACTATTTTTTCCGCACTTCTGGGGAACTGGTTCGAAACTGCATTTAATTTTTGCGTAACCTAATGAACATATGTGACATAAACGATTATTCAGCGCCTCGCTGGTTTCCGACAAAAATAACCCCGCACGAAGTTGGCTTCGTAACTTTTCATCGCTAATCACCAGAATATATCGGAACCTCATGTCCTTAACTTCAGACATGACGTTTTCTTCCTCTTTTGAAAATTTCATTACACTGTGTATCTATCAAACATTTACATTTCCCAATACACATTTCCGTAAATTGCTGGACGAGAAATGAATTACTGTCCAAAATGTTTTTCTGTATATCGCGAAAGGAATATGCGTTGAATTAGGTTTGATATTGTTCCACTCTTCGAAAGAAAATTGGCTTTGTCGCACTATGGTTAACAAGTGAAGAATACAAGGAAGAATTGTTTTTGGAACGAATATTGTGATTCGATTTATTTCGAGCGACAGTGTGATACTGGTACAAATCTGCTGTAATTGCGTTAGTATGGCCCATGAACAGATGAAGCTGAAAACAACATGATACAAAAAAATAATATGTAATTGGATATGTATTCATGATTAAGTATAGAAGAGAATATGCATTCCTATACATGCATGATACGACACCAATGTTATCCCCGTTTCATAACAACGTTTTTGTCTATAAGCAATGCTGGTCAGTTTTAAATAAATATACCCCCTTTTGCTTTGCTTAAATAAGGTTATGAAAGAAGAAAGATATTCAGCCCACTTAGCACGCACTATGCATGCGCAGTATCGGCCTATTCCTAAAATATTTTATATATTTGTAATGCCGGTTATGACATTATTTGACAATGCAAATGCCGGTATTTGTTACCTTAAGATGCTATTTGTATTGGATGAACAGACAATGATATAGTCGATGAAGAAACAATGTACAGATGCCTAAAATTCGCTTTGTCCAAATCGTAGGATTGCTGGTATTGAACAGCTTATTTTACAACAGAGCACCGGCGATGACGATGCAACATCGGCTAATTGATAAAGAATAATTCTGCGCCTGAATGGTTTCTTAGGGAGGATAATCTCTCACTACCAATTAATATATGTAGTACGTTGCATACCTTTCCGTCTAAGCAAAATATTGTAAATTCTTATCGCACTGTGTTACCAAGCATTTTTGTTTCTCGGTATACGTTTTTGCAAATGTAGACGAGGATAAAAATCCTCGAAAAGTAGTGGGTGATAAGTGCTTCATTTCTCGGAGAAGCACTGCTTGAACTTCGTAAATGAATAAATGCCTTAGTAATATTCGAGAAAGTCCACCAATATTTATTTATTTATTTATTTATTTATTTATTATTTATTTATTATTTATTTATTATTTATTTATTATTTATTTATTTATTCTACTTTTCCGGAAAGGGATTTGCCATTTGTCACACTGTAATCAACGATTGAAAAAATACAAAGGTGAATTGTTTTGCGAACGACTATTGTGATTTGAGTTAATTCGAGCTGAGGAATTTCTTCAAATTCAACAATCTCCGTCATCACCCTAATATGAGTGTGTATTTCATATCATTCTCAGGACAAAGATTTTCCACTTGCTACTTTTTTCGGTTTCATCTCATTGGAGATCGAATTACCGTTTCCCAAGCATATTCACAAGCCTGCCTAAACGCATTCCTCATACATACAAGGTTTCGTTAGTTTTAATGTTTTGAGAATTTAAGCGGTCAAAGGGGGGGGGGGGGAGTTTCCTTACTCACCAGAAATCATGGCCATAGAACTGCTGATATTTCTCTCGCGTTCCAATAAAGGATGTAATCTCAGCAGCGGTACAGAAAGTTCCAAACGTGCCTTATTGTAATTTTCGCTAATTGGACACTCGACCAAGTAGGCTAATAAAACCGGTTAATGGGGTTATCAGCAGACCAATCTAGACCAACTGGACGACGTTTTAATGTACTACCGGAGGCAATGGTAACACAATAGAGGCGACCTTCAAGGAGGTGTAGCTATATGAAGACCTTCACTATACTCGAGGCATTATAACTGGTCAAGTAGTGAATACCCCCAAGGTGATGAGCGGATCAGATACAAAGAGTGATTTGCCTGGACCTGTGTACCTGGATAATCAGTTTTGAGTGAAAACCAAATTATCGGCCGCCAAAAGAAAAAAGTACATTCAATTTGTAGGGGGGCAGGTGAGGTTGGTTTGTTCGTTGAGAGTGTTAGTTCGTAGGAATATATGGGGCAATGTGGCGAATCTCAATGTTCGATTTCCCATAAGTTTCACGCATAATTTGAGGCAATCAGGCTTGAGCATGTAGAACTTCATTTATTGACCACCCTACCTAGCCAGGAATCCAACGATACGGCCTATATTGGATGATGCTGCTTTGAAAAGGTAGTATGAAACATTAGTGTAAACAGATAACATTAAATGTTGGAGTAATGAACAAAGTAGAATTGCCCCCCCCCCCACTGAAAACCCCGGTGAACAACTTCTAGGCATAACCTACCCACCCCTCCATTATTCGCACCATGCGGGGAGATTAACTTCCACGACAATGGAGTTACTAGGATTTAATATGATCTCTTCAGGTATTGATAACCAGATAACATGCTTTCGAAAGGAAGTGATGGTTTTGCAGGAATTTAGGTCATTAGGCAAATTTTTTACCAATCGAGATGACTTGGCTGAGGATGCTTTATAATGTGAATAATGTTGCCTCGGAATACGTATATCCGCGGCTAGCATTCCTGGTATTGCTACTGATGTACAGAATTATATGCGTATAAAATGAATGAAATTTTGATGGTAAGAGACCATTTTGACACCTGTAGAGTAAAACAGCACAGTATCAGGATATTGAATCCTGTATCTGAGGATTATTAAAAAGGGGGGAGTTAGATGTTAATGCAATATGCGTGTTTTAAGGTCTGCCATAACAATTGAACGAATATCACGATTTTGCAGTACCTTTAGTTTCTTTAATTTAGTTTTACTTGCACCAGACCAGTGGAACAGTAAAAAAGATGTAAAAGAGATGATACATGGCTCAAGGCTCATGTGAACCATCCTCATAATTTTCTGAGGAAGAATGTGTTTCAGTCGACATAAACAAATCAATACCCTTCGCCATTTGGATGTTAAATATAATAACATGTTCACCCAAGAAGGCGAGAGAATCAATATTCAAGTATTCTCGAAATGAAAAGTAGAATATATATATTCAATTGTTCTTTGAAAATCATTGCCGTCCCCCACCCCCACCTCCACACACCTCAACCTAAACATAATAATCGTAATAGTAAGGACATGCCTTCGAAAATATGTCTGTCCTAGCTCGCGCTTGACATTTGATATCAAAATACATAGCGCCACGAACTGATCACAACCCTAGGGTCATTACAGCTCAAGACTTACTGGCCGCTGAAATGCGAGCAAGGGCATCGGGGTTTCCCACATGCTTGATAAATCATGGTGCTACTTAGTGCCCACTACACTTAATCTAAAAGAATGAACTGATAAAGGATTTCTTTTTAATGAGTGCCGTTTATTCTAATTTATGAATATAAAAAATGGCCAGCTGGCCCTCACCATTTTGGCATCTAAGAACACCCAATTTGGAAAATGTTGCATCGTACGTTATTTATTTACTATTTTCAGAAAAAATGGTTATCTGGCACACACTATTTGGCATCCGCAAAGACCTTACTTTAATAGATTTGTTACACTGCGCATGCCGTTTCGCAAGAACGTGAATAAGGTGAGATTCATACTGATGCTTCGAGTTTACCTTTTGAATTATCACGGTGGAAAAAAATGCCAACTGGAGATACCCAGCAAACATGAAACGTTTTCGAAACTGTTTCTTTATGTTTTGAAAAATGTTCCATGTTGCGATAACATTATGTTACGGAAAACTTTCATACCATTTCAAAAATATTTTAGAAACATTTAAAGTTACTTCAAATCAGGAGTTACAGCAAACCCAGGAAACAAAACGATAATATAAGATACTTTGACAACACTAACACTAACATTAACACTTAAATCCGTTTTGGCGCAAATCTTCTGCCACCAAAATTCTTTTAGAACACTTTCAGAAATTGGTTGGAAATGTTTACCAAAACGTTTCATTCAAAACGTTTTGTGAAAGAGTGATTGGCGAAAACATTCCTCCTAAACCTTCGTGCTACTCAACAAAAAATGTGTTCGAAAAAAATTAGCGAAACATGTTAAAAAAGTTTTAAAAACGTTTTTGTGTTTGTAGGGACACATTCGGCATTTGAGAAACCTCAATTCGAAAAATTTCGCCTCGCTGCGCTGGCAACGATGGTCCGCTTCCGATTGAATAGCTTAATAATGCCGCTGAACAACGGTGGCTGAAGATGAAATCATTTTAATTTGCAAAAGTTCTTTCATATTTACTATCTTCCTGAAAAAGGCCATCTGGGGATCACCGTGCTCTGAGAAGACCAATTTGAAGTTTTCGCTTAGCTTCGCGACGACCAATGATTCCGGCTGACTTTTTTAGGATATAATCGTATCAACATACGTTAGCTAAAGTGAAATCTTTTTTTTCTCCTTCCCTTTCAAATTCAAGTTTATTTAGTTTGAATTATTTCGAATGAAAAATGATAATCTGGAGCTCCCCATTTAGCAACGGAGAACATTTTACTTAAAATCTGAGCGCAGCAATCAATGATGTCGCGCAGCGTAGATAGATCACTAAAATTTATTTAACATTGATTTTATGGCCCATCTGAAACCCCACCATTAAAACCCCTGGGAAATCTATGGATGCATAACCCAACTAGTTGTAGGAGAAGTGAATGGTAGACCGGAACAATCAAATCTGAATATTTTCGAGAATATTTCCCAGAATAAAAAAAGTTAGAAGTCGTTGTAAATTCTAAGGGTGTTGCTTCTCTTCCATAAGGCACGAAATTGGGAAGTGTCTTTTCCTGATATCTGACGAACATCTGTATGTATGTTGCGCGCAACCGTGGTGGCGCTTAGTGCTCAAATATTAATCACTGCTGCATGGGCCCCCCAAAAAAATATTTTGTACGACGGCCCCTGATTAATGTATATAATGAATAGAAGTGAGCCAAGTATTGAACCCTGGGGTAGTTAATACATGCATTTGCCAGTCATTGTCTCTACAGTTAATATATTTGGCTCCATGGTACTCACTCGATGGGATATTTGTGCAAGGGGTATTAACCCCTCCGATAAGCAATTTGATGTATAATACTCGATGTATACGTTATGTTGCGTACGTTTTCTAGTCAGTTTCGACAAGGTGCATGGTGTGTTGATTGTTGAATGCGTACAATACTTCCACGTTCAATAACGATCCTGCGTTCCTACTCAACATAGGATAGAGGGCGTGATCCAATTATTATTTTGTATCAGACATGTCTCCCGTACTAACTTCGGTGGGTTCCGTGTGGCGACTAACGATAACGAAAGAATGAGGGCAAATAACCACAAAGTGAGTCACATGTATTCTTGCTCGGGTCTCATTGTTATCGATCAATGTTTTGAAGGGGGAGGGCGTAGGTTCTATTTCTGTTATTGCTTGGTTTCCTGAACTAACGGACTCGAGGTGCTGTTTTGGAGGTGCGCGTAACTGGTCTCAAAAGAGTGTTTGTTACTATTAGGCAACCCACACCCATTATATGTATTGCTAAACCGTGTTTCACTGTCTAAAAATAATGCTCTGTCAAATTGCGTGAATTGCTGAGAGCAGCGTTGCCCGAAAGCTATAAATTACTGTAAATTAGTGTGAAATTTCTTCACAGTAGATTACTGAAATGATAATTTCAGATAATTACCGGCAATTAGATACTCTGCAAGATTTGACAGCACGGAAACTAACACAATCGGTTTACAATGACGAGCTTCACATGTATCATTCGTTTATTCATTTATTCTAAGGTATAATTTCAGCGGTGAAAAATATTTTAATCTGGCTATCTTTTTAGTTTTCGTTCGCCTACATGTTTTGTTTTCCATCAGTCTTGCTACTGTTCTTGTTTCATTACCCGTGTTTTGAAAAAAAAAATGACATGATGTTTATAATTGTTATATTAGGAAGCTCCCATTGGAAGTATTGCTCTTGCATGATGATGATGACTACTCACGTGAAAATTTTCAATAAAAAATAATAATGCAAGTGTCGAGTATAAGGACGGAACTATTTAGCAATGGAAAACGCCATTATTATTATGCGGAATAGATTTCAAGATTGCTTGTTGTACCAATATGCCCCCAACAACCATCAAACCTTGCTTCACTGTAAAAAAAAAAAAAAAAAAAAATTCTGTCAAATTTGCAGTAAATTGCTGGCAGCCAGGTTTGCCCGAAAGCTATTTATTAAACAGTAAACTAATTACAGTATCAGTTTTTCATCATTTCTGCAGTGGATAACAATACTTCGAAAGTGAATGTCTCGTCTAATCAAATTTATTCGACAATCATAAACATTAATTAGTATATCGAGCATAAAATTGATACAGTTATTCCTGACACTTTACGAATTGATCTGTAATATGTTTTAGGAACGAGGTTCAATGTAAAACGAATTCTAAATGTATCCACTGCGTCCATTAATAAATGACTCGACTTGCTCGTCATTCTTGAATAACCCCTCTTCATGTGGGATATGGCAATGAAGCTTTGCATTTTCGATCACGGTCTGAACCTGACTTTGTAAGCCCCAAAAATAAATTCTGACGTATTCTTCTCAGCGATTATTTCTGTCCAAAGCTAGCAACTTTCGCCCGTTTACCTTCTGAATCTCCCCAGCATATACTCGATATTAGCGCATTGAAAAACCAGACCCTGATTTTTTCTATTAAGTTTCATATACGAACAGGTTCATGGTAGCTGATATTACTTTCACAGTTTCAAATAATGGGGCTCACTGATACTGGTCAAGCTTGAATTAAAAATAATGGTTTTCAAACGTCGAAGCTAAAAATTGATAAATGGAAATATTATGACATCAAGATGTATGTTATCGAGGTGTTTGTGGAAAGTTTCAACACCACTATGAACGTTTGGGTCAAATAAATCCAGAATTGGATCAAAGTTGAACCAAACAACCTTTAGTGACAAAATTTAAAACACAAACAGTCAAATTTTGACAAGAAATGTGGTTTCATTTCCCTTGACCCGATTCGAGTATATTTGACACAGATGAGTACTAGAACAGATGTGCCTCCTCCTTCCCTGATTAATAGGCTGTTATTTCAGGCTACCACATCACCACCAATTCATGGATTCCAAAAATAAAACTTTGGGGGAACATCGCATGATTTATGAAACAAACGTGTCTAAAAATGTTCCAGCGTTGAAAAATTCGTTAAAATATATAACCTCTATCATTTCAAAATTGGATGAATTTTTTGGCTTGCCGTACTTGATAGGTTTATTTCTGAACTAGGACACATGAACACAGGGATTTTGAACTGGCTGGCGAATATAGCTTCTGCTATTCTTTTGACTATAAGAAGGGTGGACACTGGACACATTTTCCGCCCAATCAGTGTACGTTATAGTGTTAATGAGGCATTTGCCGATATAAATTCCCCGGATTATTTCAGGAAGGATATCACCAGGCTCCAAAACACTTATGTAATAGAGTTATTATCGGCACGTCCCCAACAGTGGTGGAATTGCATTTGTGTAGGGTTCACTCTAGGTTGAAATAGGAAACAGTAGTACAGCGACCCCATGGAAACATGTTACGATAGAAACAGTATAAGATAATTGTTCGTTGCTATTCAGTGAAACATTTTTTTACAAGATTTATGACTAACAAACTAATCACAATTAGGCCAACCACTTCATCAACTCACTCATGCAATAGGTACCTACAGCCGAGCTCAAGCATGGACCCTCCCAAGGGCGTAGGAACGGTGTGGGGGGGGTGGGGCACCAGCCCACACTCAAAATCGTTGGGGGCGGAAATATCATTCCACCGCCCCCCCCCCCCACTTCCCAAGAAAACCCCTTTTTTATTTCACAAATTATTAGAAATTATTGTAGGCTATAATTCAGCATTAATTTAGGTTATCCTCCATACTTCACTTTCCACGGGGCACGATCGCTAAGAACCTCAGAATTATATTCGCATTACTCAACTCGAAAGAATGTTAGAGTAATTGTTCCTCCTCTTGCAATTGGCCCCATAGACAGCTTGAAATCTTGAAAATCATCCAAAATTCCAAATACTGTACAGATGTTTATGGAAGATTAGGTGTCTGTAGGTTATGAATGAACATAGTGATTTTTTGTGGGGGTGAGGGGTGTTCACTTTACATTGTTAATTTTATTATAATAAGTGTTCAGAAAATGGGTTTCCATTTCATGACTAGACGACCGCAAAGCTCCACAGGGATTCAACGCTCTCCTTATTTTCAATTTTTTTTACAGATTTTTGTTATTATACCTTTTTTCTGTCCTGCAGTCTGCAGAGATGTTAACAGAAAATTGTCAGTCCTACATTAAAACTGGGATCCGTACAGTTAGCAGTATGACATATATTTTATGATTCACACATACACCCAAAAGTTTTCTCTCAGAACTAATTACAAAACAGTCAAAGATGTTTCTTCAATCCTTAATTGGATCGGAGATTCGATTACTCAGTCAGTAGAGCTCCAGACTGCCAATTGCGAGAACATAAGTTTGAATCCCACAAACCGATCAGCTTTTCCGTCGTGCCTTGGGCAATGTGCTTCACCTTCATTGCTCCTCTATTCCCAGGTGTTAAATGGGCACTGCGAGGAGGAAGGTGGTTTGAGTACAATTCGGCATTCGTATTAGCTGCTGCCAGTTACTTTCCTGTGATACTCAGATCTTCCTTCATTTCACAAACATGAAACTTAATCAAGGATTTATAATCAAGCGATTGTAGGTAATCACCAGCAACACCTACAGTATAGTGAGTCCCAGAGATTCTATAGGTGGGTGACTGTGACGAAGTCCTATCATAGCAATATTTCAACATGGAACAACTGTTAAACAGAATTAGCATATTAGCCAGAATTGTGATTAGAACCAACCTCAAGGCCTTTGGTTTTCTTCACATTTGGTAACAGAAAAAATGTGGATCACCAATCGTAATCGTGAAAATGTGATTTTTTTCCCCCAAATAGAATGGGTGTATAAGTGTGCTTTATTGCACCAAACTGCATCTAGACCTATCTGAAAATGCAAGGGGAGGGGACACCTCCTCCCCTTAGACCCCTCCCCCATTGTCTGTCTTCAAACTTCAGCCACCCCCCTCCCCCCACTCGAAGAATCGTTCCTACGCCACTGGACCCTCCATTCATCCCCGGTTTCGTCATACATCCAGCAATTTCTTTGTAATGAGTGGGCTCCCAGAGAACGAGCTGGCTTGCAGGCAGTTCAGGGTGGCGGTGGCAGAGTCATTCGACTGTATGCTACCTTGTCTCCTACTCTTCGCACATTCACTTCCCACAAGAGTAGGCAATTATTGTGCTCGTTGGATGTTTGTCACTCAATAAGCAGATGTCATCGGCAAAGTACAAATCGGTAAAAGTGACACGACAGGGCTTCTTCTCGACTGTCTTGGAGTTATTGTGAAGCCTAATGCAGTCTTCTTTCCACTTGTTTGCTTGGCGTAAAGCCAAATCAAGTACGATTGCAAAGATAAAGGGGGCAAGCGTATCGCTTTGTAATACCCCTGCTAAGAATGTTCAAGTTCCTCTGTCTGTCCTGAGCAACAATTTTTGCACGTGTGTTGGCATATGTAAACTCCACCGCACGGAGCAAGTTGAGGGAATACAATATTCTTTTAGGATCCTGATCATGTTGCCTCTATGGACTGAGTCAAAAACATTCTTGGAAGTCGATGAAGGTCAGTACAGCTGAGAATTGTTTCGCTTAGCCTCCTCGATTCTCAGCGTATAGGGCCAGGATTTGGGCCACGGCGTTTCTCTTGGCACGAAAGCCATTCTGGTTATATCTCAGCTTGGGGTCGATGGTGCCTCTTAGACGATTAAGGACCGTACGGTTGAAGAGCTTAGTAATGATACAAATGGGACATTCCTCGGTAGTTGTCTGTATCGGAGAGGTTTCCAGACTCAGTCCTGAACGAATGTTACTGGTGTCCATTGTCTGGGGATCTCATTCTTGATGAGGGTCAGGTGGCACATTTGTAGGATGGTGTCATCCAGGTCACAGATAAGAAAGACCCCAGGAGGTATATTGTCTGGTCCTGAGCTCTTTCCCTGTCAGAGATGTTTTTGCCCTGGTATATTCATCATAGGTGAATAGACTCTCATCGATGTCAGGGTCTTCGAAGATGTTTGGAATGTCCTCTCCAGTGTTTGCCACTGTGAGTGTACTGCCGAGAAGGTTCTTCACGTGAGTAAACCAGGTGTTTACACGTTCCTCTCGACGTTCGCCTGTATACCAGTATACTTTCTGTCCTTATGTATGACTTATGTATGACTTTACGGTCCTTATGTAGATTTGGTTCTCTCACGCCTCGATAACAGCAGATTCCCTTCTTTTTGGTATTCCTGATAAACATATTAATAAACTCCAACTTGTTCAGAACATTGCCTTTAGGGTGTTGCATCTACCAAGAAATTCGAGCACCTATAAAAAATCAACCTATTCACCTGGAAGGCTATGAATGGCAGAGCCCCTGAGTACATCACTACGCTGATTACTACTCTTATGTCCCTGCAACGTACGCCCTCAGCTCCTTCTCAGATCTTCTCCAAATCTCTTCTGGTTGTTCCTCAGGCACGAACCAGAGATTTGTCTGGGGGGGGGGGGGGGCTTGAGGTCGGAACCCCAGAAGTGGCTCGCCTCATGATGCTCGCCCTCCTCATTGGCAAATAAGTACACGTTATGGGCCCCTAGACACTTGCTGCTGCAATATTTGCTAAATAACAGCTGCAAAACCTCTACTGAACTGCATAAATTCAGTTTTGATTTTATTTCATATGTTAATTTATTGATCACTTGGGTCATACGGGTGGGTGAGCTTCTGACCCCCCCCCCCCCACCCCCACCTCCCCCCGTAGGTACTGCCACCGTTGTTCCCTAGGCCTGCATACACTCATGGAAATCGTTCGTTTGTCACTGCCCCTCTGATTACTTCTTGAACAAACTTGTGGCTCATCAGTGACGTAATTTGTACATGGAGCGCAACTTGTTTAAGCAATTACCCAATTAAAAGAAGTGAAAAGATAGAGCGGATATCAGTAGAATAGGTGAATATTGTCAATATTCAATTACATTTTTCTTTTTATTTATAGGTATTTCGGACTACTTTTACCGGGCCAGATAATCAGTAACACACACTGCAGATGTAACTGCTAGGATTGAAAGCAATTATATGGGAAGTTTGAAGACATATGGTTATCGAAATCACTTATATAGCTATGAAAATAATGTTCTGTCATAACTATTTTACTGCATTTTATGTGAATTGGCATCAATTATCAGATTATTGAAGCGAATTGTCTTCATGTCCCTTCAATGGAGGTGCAACATATTTCACATTACTGTGTACCCTGATTATTATTATTATTATTATTATTTTTGATAATTCTCTCTCGGTGTCAAGTTAGGACATATCTCCGATAACCGTACACAACCTATATCTGACCCATGCAATGGCGAGAGTCATATACTATTATTGATGATCATCCATAAAATGGCTTCTTTCATAAAGGCTTTTCACATATATGGCTGAATTCGAATAGTTTTTAATGATGTGTGGGCCTGGTTGTGAAACTAAACCGATGTTTGAGATTCCCGCTAATTTTGCCCCAACACCAGTAATATTAGGCGTTAGCAATTGTCAACGTATCACAAACAACCAACCGGTCAATCACAGTTTCGGTTGATGTGAAGAGTTTCACGATCATGTCCTCACAGCAAGGAGAATAAGACAGTATAGAGTTCCAGTTCTTAGATAGTTTGTCAGTGATGATTACATTAGTAATTTTATAAATAGAAATAGATTCGATAATAGCTATTCGTGCACTACCGGTATAGAGGCTACACGACCTTCGAAGAGTTACACAGGGCGTTTCGATTGTTGCGAAGGCATCTCTAGAATTCCATTCTTGTTTTTCAACGATCAATTTAGCACAGTCGAATCTGAGTAATTGGTATCTTGTGGAAGTCGTTAGGGCCACCCATCGTCAACTTGAGTTCCCCCGTCACCACGTTAATTTCTTCGTTGGGTGCGACTTCTGTCACTTCTGACACACACAGTGTCGCGTTACTCAAGCTGTGAAAATTAAGAATGCAAACTTGTTATCGTATAAAATATTAATTTACCTTGTCCCAATTCCCCGGTAGGTGTCGATAATTATTCAATTTTGCTATGATATGTTTTGTGAATTACCGCAGCTGCTTAAAATATCTTCGGGCGAGAAGGTCATCGACTTCTCAACGTTTCTATTCGTTTTATTTCTTGTTTGTGTTTGGAATTGTGTGTTTGTACGTGTAATTATTTCAATTGTTTCATAAACAAATTGTATAGAGTCTTCATATCCTCTATAGCTTTTCATTATTTATTAATAATATACGTCCATGCCATTCATTGATTGTGGTTGATTTTTGTTAAATACTATAATTGTTCTTGCTACTTAAGCAAATTTCCCTATACTGGAGGATAATATCGATTATTACCTTATTCGACAACGAGTAAAACATGGCGTTTGCTTTCAATAATATCTATAATTCGTTACTCTACACAAATAACACACTCAATAGCATTTATGTGAGTGAACTAGAACTCATTTTGTCAGCTATGGAAATATAAATTCGCATGGTATTAATACACCATGTGTATATTACACGTAAACTACCACTCCAAAAATATAAATAAATATAAATAAAACTCGGTGTTTGATATCATGCAACAGTATGTAAAATTCGTTACTTTTTCAAGGTAACATTGATGGTAACATGAAGGGACATGTTCTACTAGTGTTGTCAATTACAAGAGTTTTCAATAATAAAATGCCCTCAATTCGTTAATTCAATTTGAAAATGATATCGTTTTATGGCCTCATTCTGCATAATAATGTCAAGTACTGTGTAATATTTAGGTCCGATTAGTCAATAGCTCAAATGAAGTGAAATAAAGAAGATTATCTCCTATTTCAGTGTAGACTATAAGATACATGTTTCACCTATAAGATACATTGTTTACCCAAAATGTACTATATCAGGTTAAATTCAGGTTTTGTTTTTCCGACCCTGAGTACAACAACAAGGGAATGAATATATAAATATGGAGAACATCACTTAATTGTTCTCCTTTTCCTGTGTGTAATAAATTTTCTATCTGTCCTTGACCATCTTCAAAGTACAACTTACTGTACACCAGCTATCACAATAAAAAAAATCTCGTTGACAGCATTGGAATATGACCTTTCCTGTCACCTTCAGTTTGACCTTGGGAGAAATAACGAATTTAACATATTGTTGATGATAAACACTAACTTTTATTCATAATTTCGTGAGGTAGCGGTACGTGTGGTATTGCAGTTGTACATCTGAAACGATATCAGGAAGGACTCTATCAGGACAGATCAACGGGATTCTTTGGGATTCTAGCTCCAGTAGTATGAAGTCTTCTGCAGATTCAGAGAACTATCCAAACCTCAGAAACACTGCAGAAAGAATCGCTGGAAATAGGAACTCGAGAAAGAGAAGAGCATATTTATTTAATATGTTTAAGTTTCGCAAGGAAAAAAAAGTATCGAAAGAAGTTGAACGATGCACGTTACATGGAATTATATTGCGTGGATGAGACGCAACAGTGTTATTCTATTTCAAGTTGTCCAGTACCACCAGATAATACCGAAAATACAGTACAAAGTATATCGATTACAACATGAGTAAATAACCATCGTTTCGCCTATACTATTCTTGATTTTTTCATGACATTAGGTAGATGTACAACGAATATGTACAACGAATACGAATATTCTTAATAAAGAATTCAGAAAACAGCAAGGAAATGTGAAATACAATGTATGATTTCAATTGACTCGCCGTCAAGAGAATTATTGCTGAATACAACATTTGAAATATACAAAATATATTCCGCATGCTATTACGGGTTCTTCATGTCATTGATCGAAATATAGTAGAAAATAACCATCAAATAATTGAAAAATACTAACAGGTTGTATATACACTATAACACTAGTCGCCTCCTCCCCTCTCGAACGCGGGAGGGGGTATGGCTGAATTTTGAAAATTAAAAAAAATACCGTGCAGCCATGTAATAATGGTAAACTAATTATTGTCGAACAAAAAGTGGTATCGGGCCATGTCCCCAACTCTTCTCCACCCGTTGACGCTCATGTATGACAATCCTGTGCCTTACTGTACACAGAAAGCGTGTGTCTGCACCTATTTGAACGAATATTAACATATGTTCGCTATTTTTTTTATTTCTTGATAAATCTTATGGATTTCGATAAGCAAAACATGTGACGAAATGACAAGCTTTCATTGTATAACTCGCCAAACAAAGCGAGAGTCGTATATACTAGGCCCAACTATTCTGTTATCGATTTTTTTTCAAATACAAATAGAGCTTGTCATCTTCGTTGTAGATGGTCGTATGTCATTCACCTAATTATTGCATAAATATAAAAAGTCCTACATCGTATCCTACACGACCTAATTACACCCTCCCCGATGTGTACTATGGATTTCAAAATGAATATTTACAGTACTGAAACCATTACTGGTTCTAGTGCACTGCAGAGAGCGAGAGGTATAATAGTTCTGATCTGCACGTTTTCGTTCAAAGATGTCCCCCATTCTTCCACACGTCCAACAGTAGCCGAACACCTTCCTTTAAACCCGTTTCTCCTGTATGTACACCGCTATAATTCTCATGCATATTCTGAAGTATTATAATTTTGGCACGGAGCAGATGAACTAGTTTCTCTGCGATAGTTCTTAGCTTGCTACTTTTGACCCCACAGCCGAGCCTTCTCCTGCGAAGACAAATTTACTCCGACAGCGAAAAGCTGGGCGCTGTTAATGTTCACAACAGATGGGGCGGTACCCCATGTAGATCAATCCCAGCGCCAGTGACATTTTCTAATTGGCCAATAAGAAAACTCGAAACAAATTTCCCTGCACTTGATGAACTCAGGCGGTGTGGGTTCATCTACGGACGAGGGTCGTCGTCAAGCCTTAAAGAGTCCGCCAGCAGTTTCGTGGCTAACCTTTACCTCGGCATCCGCACAGAGCAATCCCAATAGAAATGTCAAGTTAGGTTGAAAACTACAGAATTGTATAGTTTAGTAGAACACTTACATACCGCCAGTAATAAACAAATACTCAACTGTGATCGATAAAGACACAATCAATAGTAGTTACAAAACGCTGAATGAAAATAGTGTGTTTTAAGGCAGGATATAAACTAAAATTCTATATGCTACGGATGGCAGCGGACAGAGTTCCACGTATGAGAATCATATTAAGCAAATCCCCTCTTTCCCATTTCAACCCTACTCAAACTATGTTCCTACCTGTTGAGCGGAGTGACCTAGCTGGGGTTTAGGGGGGGGGGGGGGGTGAGATCAGAAATAGATGCTTTACCAGACGAAAATAGATGCTTTAGCAGACGAATATTTGTAAATCATGATAGAAATCTGGATGAGGACTAGTGTCAAATGACTGAAACTTGTTGAGATAAGTTGGAATCAACTAGTCTATCCGATAACTGGCTGAACTGACTCCAGGAGGAATTGAATGGTATGTGTTTGAAATAAGTTTATGATTGAAATCAACTGGTCATCCAGTCCAGTAATCACTGGTCGACCAGTAGCGTACGTAGAGAATTGCCATGGAGGGGGTGTGGGTTGAGGTCGGAACACAAAGGTAGTGCGCCTTCATAAATGGCTTCACCCTCCATAATGGCAAATAAGGACAATTTATGGGCCCCTAGACACATGCTGCTGTAATGTTTGCTAAATAACAGCTGCAAAACTTCTACTTAACTGCAGAAAACTCAGTTCTTTTTTAAATTTATTGATCACTTGGGTCATGGGAGGAGGGGGTTCCGACCCCCGCCCCCGTGTGTACACCACAGATGTCGACCAACTGGAAAGTATATTAACTGTTTTTGTTATTAAAACAAAGGAGTAATTCGAGATGTAGATATACCACTTTTTATGTTGTGAACGATTGTCGGAGACTAATGTGAACAAAAGACTATTGGTCGTTAACAGCCTAAAATGTTTAAGATTCATTATATATTATTAACCCTGACAAAAGTGGAGCCAATTCTAAACTCTGTCGACCAATCGAGAAGACCGCCTCTGATTTTAGCAGGTTGGAAAGCTAAATGGTGACGAATCATGTACATGAACTATTCATTAATCGTGTGGCACAGTTTTACGTTTTGTAAGCAGAGGGTAATTTGCTCCAAGCAACCCTAACTCATATTATACCATTAATTGAAAGTGCAATACGTCATCGCTAATTTAAACGAAGGCTGTTGACTTCTTCTGGATGAAAAAATATACTGGATATGTAAATAACGGATTGACCAAAGCAAGTGCCTCCTAAAGTTTGACAGCTAGTTAAAATACGCCTGCATATAATTCATATTTATTTTATAAATTCACGCCAGAAACATGAAATGAAGATGTTACTGTTACCGACTATGCAAAAGAAACAGTTTATTGTCCTTCCTCGTGCAATTTAAACTTTCAAGAAGTTGGCAAATCCATGCACTGGAAAGGAGAGAAAAATTACAGTTAAGCGTGAGTAGTGATAATATGGTGAGTAAAATCAGCTGGCTTCAAATGTGGATCGGCGTCTGCTTGCATGACGTCACGCAGTTGCGTTGGGTGCAGTTTTGTCCGAGTGACGAGTGACTCCACGTTAAGCAATAATATACATCCTGAAGCCGACAGGGAATAAAAGCATCGTCAACCCTCTTCAATTTACGCACCTGTCTCATACCTACACTCTCAAAAATATCGCGTAAAATTTACGCAACAATGTGTACCTAGCACACTTATCCCGGTGTTGTGCAAAGAAATTACACATAATTGTGTAAAGGTTGTGTAAAATATACACCAATTGTGCAGATTATACACAATGATTGTGTAATTTCTTAAACAACACCGGGATGATAAGTGTGCTAGTTACATCACATTTTAAAGAGTGTAGCAACACTAAATTCGTAGCCTAAGCTGGTAGCCTAACTCAAATAACAACTGGAAAATTGTTTCACTCTTTGTGACTGTCAAATCGTTTCTCATTGGTCAAATCGCATTTTTGTAGTAGAAATTGAGTATCTTCTCGTACCTGTTATATAAATTCCTTAGAATTGTGTCTATATTCAGTGGCAGGTCCTACTCAGTTTTGAATGCGCAAATTGAAGTGTGGTGCAAAGGAAATTACTGATTTTGTTTGTTTTTACCGGATATGACCCGTTTATGTAACATTTTGAAGAGCACGAAGAGGTGATCCTAATCAATACCGGTATTTGGATTCGACTCATAAAAAAGAGATTATTGCAGTTGAAGGCTAGGTGCGCAAATTGATGATGGACCAAATCACTGCCTCTCAAGTCCTACAGGTTTACCGAAATGTGACGACATCGCCTTCAAGAATTTCAAATGACCGACGAACAATTTGAGTATCAAATATGGTCAGTTGCATTTTTGATAGGCCAATGAGCTGCGAAAAATGCGATTGTGTTGGCTTGAAAAGAACTCCCCACAGTCTCAATTCAAGTCTAGCTTTCTATCCGGAATGCATTTTTTAGATGTATTTTTACTCAACACATTTTTCTGAACCTCGGGTAGGTATAGTATCCACCATACCTCTAAATCGAAAGGCGACTTATGTCAATCCTGATGAAGTAAAAAAAATGTATAAGTGATATTTAGACACATCTTCCAAGATCATTGGTAAAATGCAAATACGGTTGCGATTACCTTCAACAAAAACAACAACATTGTGGTTATGGATGGGCTGGATGCACACTTCTGAAGAAGAATTCCCTCCTCTTATCGGACAGTGTTTATCCTATTTCTTCAATTATACCCAAACCATAACAAAGAACACAATCAAATACACTATGAGCAGCCAATCAGGAAACACCTTGTTGATGTTGTGCTTCAACTGGAGCTGGATATAGACCCACGTTTTTGGAAAAATTATTAGTGTTTGAAACTAAAGAGAATTTACAATTGCCAATAGTGACGAAAAAAATCCCTTTTTAATATAGGTTTATAAAATAAAATAAATTAACGAGTTTTTCAGGTTCAAGTTGTCAAGGTCCAATACGGAATCATACTCCTTATAAGACAATCACACCTCGACACCGGAAAATAATGATAATGATGTAGTCTTATATAAGCTCACATACCCACTAACAGGCTGATCAAGGCGCTCTTTACAACATTACCCCTGCTCATTTGAAACATGGTACGCACTCCCACAATCCCGGAGAGTTTTGGGCTGTTATATCAGCGCCGGTTTTACTCAGGATCCTCACGGTTCTCCATTTATACATTTGGGTGGAAAGAAGCAGATTAACACCTTGCTCAATATATGAGGGTACTACGTGGACTCGAACACACAACCTCTAGATCACGAGATCAGAGGTTTGACCGCAAGGCCACTCACGCTCTCACGCCGCAACTCATGCTAATGTGAGTGATTTCTAATTATGGCCTGTAACATCATTTATTTTTCATTTACTGAAAGGAAATGTGGAGAAAAGTATGTTGGTAAAATGAACTGATATTCACTTCAGGTAACATTTTTCTGTACCGGTACCCAAGAAAACCTCTGGAGAAGATAGCAACATAATACACGACAATCCTAACATTCTATGTCGTCAGCTCATCTTCTGATGTACGCACATGAGTCATGAACTCTTCAATGTGCTGTAAGGAGGCCATCTTCACAAAGGGTAGCGGACGGAATACCTCCACGATCTGTTAATCTGTTGGGTGGGCAAGCGACAAGTGATTCGATTTAACAAACACTCTAATAATTAGCCCCATTTCTCGAGATCGCTTAAAAAAAATAGCATCTTTAACACGCGGAGTTGTGGCCCTCTTAAATTATGAACTGCCTTGACGCAATACACAAGTGTAATTTGTAACCCCTTAGGCTGTTGGACTGTTAAACATGAAATGAAACATTCAGCGCCGCTGTTCGAATATACGCACGAGCAGTGGGTGGCCATTTCTGCAGTCAGCGGAATAGGTCAAAGCATCATGCAAAATTGGTCGCTGGCAGCTATGACGTGAGAACCTTCACTAACGTAATTCAGGTGTAGCAGCTTTTGCTCTATACTCGAGGATTTTGAAATGGCATTGTCGTCTGAAAGCAACTGACGAAAAACGACAGCGACTTTTGTATGACGTCACGATGAAAAACCATTCCAGAGCAATCCAATATCGATCCATTGTATCGTCACAATACTATGTCATTATATCCCACATGGGGATATTATGGTTTTGTCTTCGCCAGCGCCGCCGCCGTCGGAGAATTTTCGTGTTAGCGCGATAACTCTCCAACGCCCTTGGTCGATTGACAGAACTTTGCACACCTGTTTATCGGATAAAAATCTCGGATGAGTTCGAAAGTGGGCGTCGCCCCACCACCACGAGGGCGGTCATCTTGGATTTTTGACGACACTTTTTTATCGCTGATTTGCCCATTTCGGAACATGGCAATCAGTTTTGAGACCAACTTTCGTTTTCGCCCCATGGAACCCACCCGGCGGCCATTTTGGATTTTTTTACCAAACTTTTTTAGCGCAAAGTTGCACATTTTGGAACATTGCGATTGTTTTGGGACCAACTTTCGTTTTCGCCCCATGGAACCCACCCGGCGGCCATTTTGGATTTATTTACAAAACTTTTTTATCACTGATTTGCGCATTTTGGGACATGGCCATCATTTTGGGACCAACTTTCGTGTTAGCCTCATCAGACCCCACCTGATCTCAGTCGTCATCAAATAAGATTGACATTGTCTCTCCCACTGATCGCTCAAATGTGGGATATACACGTTGGTGGCGGCGTTACCCCGCCAGGCCGTATGTCTATGTGTAAATGATTCTGATAAACTGACAGGCCCTCCGCATTCACCATGTATTGACAACCGTAACAAAATAGTTGGGACGTTCTACAGTCCAGTTACTCAAAGATGGCAAGCCCCGGCTTAACATTATGAAAGCTAACAACCCTGAAATTGATTATATTCTTCACAGAGGTCAACGGGCCAATTTGGCATAAGACTATCGATTGATTGATTGATTTGTTTTTCCGTAACGTCATTTAAATGAAACCGTCCAATCTTCGTCGGGTGCTATCTACATTGTCGATTATCTCACCATTCTTGCTTGTGGGGGGGGGGGGGGGTAGGATATTAACTTTCGGAGTAGATATGAAAGAAAGAAAAATATTGCTTCTTCGTTAGGTTTTCTAATGTGCCGTGAAAAATGCCAGCGATTATTGTTAGAGAAGTCTATCGCTCAGTATATTGTAACAATAAATCTTAATAATAGGGGCGCGCCTCTCTCGCCATCAGCAACACAGGTATGTGATGTTCAAAGATTGTAGTGTACAAGTGTTCCTAAGATGTCGTATATGTTCCAATATACAGATTAATTCGATTGCATATTTGTCCAAAAACAAACTATGTCCTAAACTGCGCCCATACTGTGTAGATGAACATTTCGACACGTAGAGAGTGTTGGAGGTACATTACACTGTATCATACCGGTCTTATCTAACTGTCTTCTAGCCTCGGGGGAGATGGAAGTGTCGGAAAGCCGTCGCCGAACGGCAATTCTCAGACTAAACCAAATTATCTGAATATTTGAAGTTATCGCCTCTTCATGCTTGGCGTGACCTCCAATCCAGTACAGTCGTGAGAAGCCCTGCTACTCACTTACTATTTTAAATGTGTTTTTATGTTATTACAAGAAGTTCAATTAAACTAAATTTTTTGAGGATATGGAAACTGGATGTGAAACTAACTAAAATATATACACAAATACAGTATGAAATTGGTAGGCTCGCGCAGCAGTATGCAGTATATCTTGAACTGCTTACTTGCACAAAAAATTGTGTATTGTAGTAAATCTGATTACAGTGGTTGTTGACAATTAGTTAATGAAGATATAGACAACAGTACCGATACTTCAGAAAGACCTTGAATAATTTCCAAGAACCTTCAAAAGTAAGTCAAAACTTACCTCAAAATTCGTTTAAATCAGTCACTTCTCATCGTACAGTTTTCAGGGGTGTGCAAGGCCTTCCATGCCAATTGTAGTACATCGTAATGGCCGCTGTTCTATAGGAGAGAACAAATGATTAGGGTCACAGTGCGTTAATGAAAGATGCTTTCATAAGGTCGGTATTTTATCTGACAAAATACATAATCGAAATATAGCAGCAGACAGATAATTGACGGAAAAAAAAAAAAAAAATTACAGAGAGAAGGCTTTTTAAATTCGTTAAAATTGAACGACGCGCATGATACACGCTTGAGTCCAGGCATTGCGGACAGTCGACATGTCCGACTGTTTTGTGAACGTTTCATTAAAAAGTTGATACAATAAATGTATTGCAGGGGACAAGAAATGAAGCCTATAGACATTTTTTTCAAGAACGTTTATTAAAACAAAAACATGGGTGTATTTACGGCGTTCTGTAGCCGAAACTAAATGATGAAATCCAACGTTGTGAATAAACGTTAAACAAATAAGGAGCAGATGGATGGGAGGGAATTGAGCATGCATGTATAGTGATGTTCTTTGGACTGTAGCGCCAGGGATGAGGTTCGGTCTATAAGCATTAATATAACTAGAAGGTGAGCTTTCATCCCTGTTGATTTTAGGTGAATAATCAGCCCCTGTGGAGTGGAGAACTATCGCCGTAAAAGTGGAGTATTCGCTAATACTCTCTTCCAATTCCAAATGCTCCTATATTTCGCTGTTGCAGGGAATGTGAATGAACTCAGCGATGGTGAGCCCTTTTACCATGTACTTCTCGTAGTTGGCTAATCCTGTATTTTTTTAAAGCTCATTCAGCCTTTGTAGGTTTCGCGGACGGAAAAGGAGCATCGAGATATTAAAAAATGAATGTCATCGTTCGATACCTCTCTACAAAGAAGAACTTCAGTCGAAATTACATCCACTCAGTCATTCTTATTTGGAGAAAATGGTGATCAGTACGCGAAGTAAAAAAGAAGCGGACGGCTGCCACAACAAATATATTCGTTTCGCCACGGGGACCTCAGGGACTTATCCCACGAAATTACGAAGTTTTACCTAATACTATCGTTAAGAAAAAAATCAATTGTAGTTTTTACAATTGATCAATAGCTTCGGGCTGGAAAGGAAGGACTTGGAAGGAAATAAGGCTGAATGGAACTTTTATGTGGGCAGGAAATAGATTGAATGACATGCAGATTTTTTTTTGTATAAGGAAGCGAATTAGCTCCAGTTAGTAGAGCCCGACTTCAAAACAATGAATGCAAGTTCAAGGTCATGAAAGCCCGGGGACTCTTCCGCCAAGACCCATGGGACCAGGCATGTGTTCCTGAAGTATTAATTGAACGATCCCCGATCCCTTATTGAACCCTGAAAACACAAAATACAACATGGTAACAATAGGGTAAGAAAAGAATGGCCAGGAGAACTATAAGAAGCTTGTAAAAACTATAGACCATTCTAGTATCTGGTTTGTGATGAAAGAGAAACCCATGTGAATGCGGAGGAAGGAGGGGAGGAGGAGGGAAACAAATAAAAACAAAACCACCACCCACTCACTCGCCAAAACGAGTAGCAGTTGAAAACAACACAGATCATATTGCTGCACAAGAAGTTCTTTCATTTTACGCGTTGAATAATGTGATAGTTCCATTTTCTTTAAAGATGTTATCAAGGGCTGAGATTTGTGTTGGCGGTTGGGGGGGGGGGGGGACAGGGGGGGGGGAGTGAGAGTGAGACCCGGAACGGGGACCAGAAAACGGGGGAGGACAGATGGTTTAAGGGGGGGAGGGGAAGGGAGTGGGAAAGGAGGAGGTTGGAGAAAGGGGGGGCGAGGGAGGGGGAACGAAAAGAGGAAGGCAGAAGGGGGGATAGGGACGGATTGGTGAAAAGGCGAATTCATCCAGCGGAGCGCCACCCACAAAGTGGGGCGAGGAACGTCCAAGATTTTTTCGTTTGACAGACCCCCTAGATTGCAGGAAACGGCACTTCCTATGCCTTATGGGACAGTAAACAGCCTCCTTAAAAATGATAACAAATTTTTCACGAAAGGTTCTCCAGAAACTTATCGCCCTAGGGATCAATTCCAAGGTGTTGCGTTGGGTGCTGTGACATTCTGGAATACGATGCAAGTGAGGTGACAGTCATGAAAGGGAGTAATGGAAATTGGCAATGGCAAAAAACAGTACGTCGGGTGTTGCCATGCACGCGGGCGGGCAGGAGGGGTAAAATCGCACTACACCATATATTTCAATGGAAACGTTTCCAGCACGCGTGCCCTTGCTTTGGTATTTCGTCATCGATTTCCGGGGATTTCCCTACAATTTATTGGCTTGTAGCCCGATAGTGGAGAGTTAGAGGACAAGTTATGTTCAAATATTGTCCCAAACAACATTCATAACTGTTTCAACACTCGTGATGATATCTTATACAAATTGTCTCTATTTCTAACGGCCAGACACTTATTGAACACATATTGAATGGTTTAAACCATTGACCTGTTAAGTATTTGCTAATTAATCTCCAAAACCTGTCAATTGTGGAGTACTTGCTAATTAAATCTCCAAAACCTGTCAATTGTGAAGTTTAGTATTTTAGGCGCTGCCGTTGACATTTAGAACAATGGTTCTTAGAAATGAAACACTGGTGTTTAGGTTTAAACACTAGTATGCGTCGGTGTGTGATTAATAATAATAATATATTAACAATAATAATAATAATAATAATAATAATAATAATAATAATAATAATAATAATAATAAGAAAATAATAATAATAATAATAAATAATAATAATAATAATAATAAATAATAATAATAATAATAATAATTAATAATAATAATAAATAATAATAATAATTAATAATAATAATAATAAATAATAATAATACACGGTCTTATATCGCGCATATACACACTAAATGTGGGAAGAGTTGCATGATTGCGTTGAAACGCGGCACCCGCCGCCCGCCCGCGTGCATGGGAACGGGCCACCGCGTTGCCCGCGTGCCTGCCCGTCCGCACGCGTGCATGGAAACACGGCTTTACCCCCGTCGCCCGGGCCGTCGCCTCAACCTCCTTCCTTTCAAAGTTCACAATTTGGGGCATTCCATCGAAAATTTAGGCAATATTTGGACTTCGGCAACGAAACATTTTGGAGACTGTCGTAATGGAAAGTGCGTTCTCGTTGGGTGAAATACATCTGGTGACCGACTTTGACCGCATTGACCTTTTGACCTTTATACCTCATTTGACCGTGGACCTGGTGAATTTGCCTGCTTTTTTTGTGTTGGCGGGAAGCGTCTTGTTAAGACAAACAAAAAAGTCAATGACACTACCATACTACGATACTCTTATCACAAGCTATCTCAATGAATGTGGAAGGTCAAGACAGCTAAAATCGTCATATCTTATATCATATTTTTTTTGTGTTGGCGGGAAGCGTCTTGTTAAGACAAACAAAAAAGTCAATGACACTACCATACTACGATACTCTTATCACAAGCTATCTCAATGATTGTGGAAGGTCAAGACAGCTAAAACACTAAAATCTGCTCCTCAGCAGATATCTAATGAATGCGAGAATCTATCAAGTTCAAATTAGGTGTGTGGATGTACACATGATGAAGATTAACCCTATTGTTTTGGTATCAGGTCAAGGTTCATCCCAGGCACCTAGGACAATCCTTATATCTTTGCAACGATTCATTGTACAGAGTGAGAACAAGCATATAGCCAACCAAACAAATATTCCCCAGTGATGACAGTACAAATTCTTGAATTATCATTTTATCATTATTCCTGATATGTTTGAGTATTGGACTAGCACCAGTGACCAGCCTATAAGTACTCACCTGATCAGTATAGTGGTGTTGCTACGGGTGGGGGTTGGTGGCCATTTTGGTTTTGCACGCACCTCCCCCCCCCCACGGTTTCATAGGCAGCTTAAGAAAATTGAAAAATGTAGCCCTATTTGAAGCCTGCATCACGGTATTTATTGACAAATTCCTATTGCAAGGCAGATACGCCTCTTCTTGCGTACACTTCCTCCCATTTAGTGATATGTTTTACATTTAATCCCAGTGGCATTTTCTCAGGGAAAGTACAAAACTGGGATAGTACACCATGGATATCGATGGAAGGGTGGGGGAGGGGGGGACAAAATGGCATTTTTCCATAGGCGTATATTATATTTCTCGAGGGGGGAATGCCAAGTTTGTTGTTTACATTAATGAAAACGGTGATTGATCTTAGATTTCCCATTTAACTAGTTATTACAGCAGAAATGTACACCAGGAAATATCCAGCTGAATTCAATTAGAACACCTATGTGACCCAGCCATTATCCTCTTCAACAATGCTGCATAGAATTGAACCTCAGTTTGGCTGGTCAACATTCCCAATCCTCAAAAGGAGTTTAAGCCTCAAACGTGTGGTGTGAGACTGCAAAGAAGTGAGAATTAAACAAACACTTGATAAACTTTTGACTGCCTGTCAGACATGCATTGTGGGAAATGGTACCGGCACTGGCAATGCTCAGAGGATTGAGAGTGGGTAATCCAATTATCTCGTGTGACACTCAGTATAATGATTATCTGATTGTTATACTTCCCTATGAATGCAACAAGAACGCAATCTGCGTAGTGATTCCTTGACTTTTTCCCGACAAATTTGTTCCCCTTACTCAGCATATCAAACCCTGCAAGATGGTGTTGCCAACTCAAACCACAACTTGGCACAAACCGACCCAATCACCTGCAATATTTACTATCTGCAAGAGATGCTTGTTACTTTTGACCAAGGTCAAAAGTCATCTGAAGGCAATTGAAGTGAAATACTGAAAAATAAATCTGGTAAGTATGTGTATCTTGAAGAGTGAAGGTAAAGTCACGAGTCATAACCAGCGAGTTCCAACGTTTTCAATTCAGTGTCGGAAGCCCCAGCGACCGTAACACTGAGTCAGCAGACTGCAGGCAGGCTAAATGATGAGGATCACTTTAGCGAAAGTTATCACTCATGAGTGACTGGTGTGGTTCAAAAGCTGATAGACTGAATGAAGTGACAGTTCTCTGAATCGGACGACCAACATCATCAACATCATGCAACAATTGTGGAAAAAAACTCTTTTTGGGGGGTATATGTGTGGGAAAGAGAAGTGCATACAGGCCTATTATTGTCAATTGCATCCCTCCCCTACCGGACAAGGTAAGTCATTGTAGGTACATTCAAGTGGCCAATAGCAGGGTGTCTCAATGTGCGTCATTGTACCATATGTCTTATCAACTAATGTGACTGAGGGGTAAGTCGATTGCCAGTCAACGTTTTCCAATGTGTACAGCGAGTAGTCTGTGGTCTTTCAAGTGACAAAATTGGCAGAAAAAATCACAAAATCTGAGTAGGCCAAGCGACATCTGAGGAGTGAAAATGCAAGGTTATTTCTGGAATGAAAGAGTCTTTTGGATGCTCAATTGCACCAAGTTGCCATCTAAGGCCCACCGGGAAAAAGCAAAAATATTTGGGAGCACACCTCTCCTTTAGACCATCCCCCAGGATCCATCATCAAACTTTCATTCCCCCCTGCCCCCACTCAAAATTACCTTCCTACGCCACTGGATCATCACAAAACAGTAAGAAAGAAAAAAAAGTTCTTTAAAACATGCAAACAATCACAATTGTTGCTTGTCCTCTGGGTCCTTGAATGAATCTGGATAGGATACCTTCCGAAATGACTCCAAAACAGCCAGAGGGGTTCGGACTGGAATTGGTTGGGGACAATGACGAGTGACGAATAGGATAATATCGAAAAAAAGATTCATCAACTGCTCGACGTTGCGACGTCTCGACATCACGACGTCCTTAACAATATTGTGTTTTTTCTAATCCCCTGTTCTCCATTAGTCATGTTGTAGATACGTGACAGATTGGCGGCGCCACCGTCTCTGTGTTAGCAGCTGCAAGTGATCCGTCTTATCGGTTCGCATCTGCCGTACCGGCTTTAGGTTTCGTTGCAGTCACGATGTACGAGGTTTGCATTTTCCTAATCCTATTAGGAGGATTGTCCTCGTGTATGGTTTGTGACTTGCCGAATTGTGGAATAATATTTTCAACGAGCATTTTCTCTGCCTCAGTTAATCCCTTCTCTATAGGGAGGCTGTCACAAATGTCTGGGTACATTGTTGTTGTATTTATGCAGTGTAAATTTTTTTCTTTCAATTATAGAAATTGCACAATTTCCAGAGCCCCACAGTTCATTGGAATAGATGAGCAGGGGCATATTAACCGATAACACATAATAAACTTTCCGCTCAGTGACGCCCTTCAATTGGGACCATTGTGTAGTATTTATATCTATTTTCATAAAACAGTGTTATTTCGCCCTTCTACCGTGGATTGAAGTGCGTATTAACAGAGTTGCCAGTAATGTAAAAATAATAAATACAAAAATAGACTATGAATACGCAAAGATGAAAAATAAAAATCGAAATATTGCAGAGAAAAATGTGAGACTAAAATAGCAATAGGATATCGCAATAAAAAAAAAATAGCAGCTACTGTCCAGGAAATAGATGTGTCTTGAGACCCTTTTTGAAAGAGTTCACGGATGAGGCCGGTGGAGATCCAGCGGTAGCCGATTCCACAGACGAGGCCCCAGGACAGAGGAACAACCATAGCCAATAACCCGCCTTGTATATGGGGCAGTAAGGGGCAGAGTGCGCATGACGATCTCAAGTTGCGGTTGGGCTCGTGGATGGTTAGAAGCTCTTGGAGATATGGGGGAGACAATCCTTGACACAGTGTAAATATCAGTAAGATTCTACCATGACTGAACGGCAAACAGTGCAATAGTGGCGGAGCACTGGTACATCCATTAACACCGAAAATCAAGCGAGCAGCGCAATTTTGGAGCTTCTGCAAACGATAAACATTGGTCTGAGAGATACCGTCCGGCACCAAGTAAAGAGTCACAGTAGTCCAGCCGAGAAAGGACCAGGGATCTCACTGCATGTGTACAAGTATTTTGATCGATATATCTATGAATTCTGGAGATGTTACGGAGGTGATAAATTGATTGTACGACATATGGATGACACTTGTAAATTCATATTCATGTAGGAGTAAAAAGGATGGCTAGGTTCTTCACTGAAGCCTCGTACTCACATTCAAATATCTGAATTCCCTCTGCATTTACAAATTGTGAATTCTTCGGAGAAACTTCAGAAGCTACATGAGTTGGGGTACAACTTCGGCTCCATGTCAAAATGTGAGCCATATCTCCAAGTCCAGGGAAAAAACAGGGAGTGGAGGGTTTTCATAGGAACTTGTGACCATGCAACCCCTCTCATTGATTAATAGGGTTATTGAGGCAAGAATATCCATCCACTTTAATTTTGTACAGAGCAGAGTTGACCTAGATTTGTTTGGGCTGTTTAAAAAATATCAATAAGAAAAGACGCTGTTAGTACGGTATAAATTTTTAATCTATATACTTGGGAGGTTGGATCTGGAATGATCTTAGCCATTGTTAGGGCTCCTCGGCAATAAACTTTGTAATAAGTTTATTCAGCACAACCTGAAAATTCCTCACTAAGCTGTCCTCCCGCGGATCTGTCGGCATCAGAGGCGAGTCACAGGCCGAAGCAGATATAGAACAGCCCAAGGAATCAGATTAGAGTATTGATATTCGCCGAGCAGAGCCCAAACAGGGTCTAGAATGACCTCAGCCTAGTATCAATACCGTGATACCGTCCACCAGCCTTCCTAGAATTCGAGTTCTTCTGATTTTGCGTTGAAAGTTTTAATTTAGGCTGCAACAGTGGCACATTCGGGATTATTAGGATTATTCCTATTTTTGATTCATTCGAGTCGAAAAGGAATCTTGCAGTCAAGCACTGTGCGTATGTGGTATATGTTGGATGGGTGTATGTAGTGACGCCCAGCTTGTGAACACGAGAACTCGACCCCACCTGGATGATGAAGCCTCATACTTGGTAGGTGTGTCCCATGATTAAGTACATGAACCTATTTTGGGGTCAGGTCAGAGGTCATCTGAGGTCACCAGAGGTCAAAGTCTGAACACCTTGTAAACACGATAAGTCCAGAACGGTTGGTCGATCAAGTTGAAATTTGATTTATAGCTTTCTTGTGAGGAGTACAGGCACCCTATTGATTTTGGTTCAGGTTGGGGGTAAATTGGTCGAAAAGGAAATTGGGAAACAAATCGAGATTTTGCAAATTTTGTCTTGTAAACACGATACCTCGACCCCACCTGGATAGAGAAGCTAATACTAGTATGTGGTTCCCCATGATGAGTACATAAACCTTATTGTTCTGAGTCAGGTCAGAGGTCATCTGAGGTCACCAGAGGTCAAAGTCTGAAAACCTTGTAAACTTGAAATTTAGCGTGTAGCTTCCTTATCAAGAGTACCGACACCCTATGCGTTGGTGGGGAAAATAGGAAATTGGTCAGACGTTTTATGTTGCCCATAAATGAGCTGGTAAATCCCCCATTTGTCCTTTGTGTCTGGCTATAGGTTGGTCAGAAAGAGTCAAGGAATCACTACGACCTCTGCTCTCTAGTTTGGTTTAATTTGACGCTGGTGACCAATGTAGATCTGAGACCTAGAAGAATTAAGTTCGAGGATTTGAGATCGCGTAACGGGCTCCCATAATTATTGCAACAGTCTATCATTTCCACAAGTTCCTTAATTATGAACCTTCCATGATGTTCTTTCTTAGTCGGTGGCCCTCTCTTCTCTGACCTTTTCTCCTTCTAATCCTCGTTGATTCGGTATTAACTGGTTCAACAGTTCAATTTACCAATCGCCTTCACTTGTTTCTATTTATTGAGCAGTTCATGCCCTTTTTTTCTAGTGTACAAATAGGCCTTGAACTATCCCGGTGAGCTGTTGATCAAAATTGAGACTAACTCCCGTACCGCTTGTTTATAGGTTTATTATCAGAACAATGCTAGACACACACCACTACTATATTCATGAGATTGAAACTAAAAGGAACAATCAATGGGTAATCAAGAAAGGCAATGAACCAGAAACCTACACAAAATTCCAAATTCTCTCCTTTCTCCAAAATATCTTCCTTTCTTTATTGATGACTTCTGCTTTGATTTTCTTTTTATCTGTTATGCTTCAATTGAGTTGAGTTGGCTAGCAATTGGGGCCATCTCAGTCCTATCTTATCAGCGACGAGTATTTCGCTGGCGTCAAATCGCCTAGCATTGTCAGGTGAATGATTTCCCCTAGCAACAGTGGGACATGGTGAGTATTCCTATTACTCATGGTTGTCAAGCAACAGTGTCAGTGAGTGATTTATCTAGCAACATCGAAGTCACTGCTACTGCTGCTGGGCAAATTCACTCCCCTGACACTGTTTGCAGGCAATCATGTGGTCATCGAAATACCGTCGCTTGATTAGATGAGGGATGAAGTGACTTGCCGGTTGGTATAAGCAACCAAACAAAGAGACTGGTTTACTTTGGCAACTAACTAACTACCTAACTAACTAACTAACTAACTAACTAACTACTAACGGGAATATTTTACTGACCAATTGACTAACCATTACTGGAACGTTAGCTAATGCATTAAGGCATAGATAAAATGTCCTCTCAACGGACTGATACCCCACATTTAGACCCGCGGAGCCAATTGGTCTGTATTTTTGGTATTAGCCAAATCACTGAACTAGTGGATTGGGCTGGACTGTTTATATCTTAGAACAGACATGTGTAGGCTAGCACACCGCCCACGTGTATATCGCGGCTTCCGATCAATCCATTGGGAAGAATACTTACAACACAATAAAGACCTCATTTTTGTAACGAACCAGATTGTCAGGAACACATTAGGCCCCCATCCAACAAGTTTCGTTTCAATTTGCCAAAGTTGGGGAAATCGAATAAGTTATGCAAATTGATCTCCATGGACCTTGAAATGGACCTCCACATTTTTCGATCAACTATAGTCCCTACCCACCTAATTTCGTTCAACTCTGACAAACTTGAAAATTTCGCGTAAATTATGCAAATTAGCGGCTCCCAGCATTGCAGTAATGCCCACTTTCGAACTCATCCGAGATTTCACTCCATCAAAAGCATGACATGTTTACCAGTTTCATATCAATCGGTAAAGCGTTAAAGATTCATTGCGCTAAACGACTTGAAGTTTTCCTGGCGGGCGGCGGCGTGCCTGGGGGATGGCGGCGGCTAACAACACACACCCCCAAAACCATAATATCCCGGACACTTCCAGTGTCGCGGGGATATAATAACACTTGGACCTTTCCATTCACATCGATTTGTTTTAATTATCTGTTTAAACAAGTCACATTTTCAGGTATTTTCTCGTTTATCTATTGTCGCCAATTTTATTAATATTAACGCGATGGGAACGATAATATCCTGAGTAATAATTACATATATAAATAATATCTAAATACTGGGATGACTCGTAACGTTTTAAGCCTCAGAGATACTGTAAGATGCGTGAGTGTGAGGCGTTAAATGTATCAATTAACTTGCTCAACCCCTCTGCCTCAACGTTCTACCTGATACAGTACTAAACACACAGCATCACGAAAAGATAAACAAATTGGGGGCGCACCACAAGAATAAACCTCGTCTCCGTTTCCCGAGTCATGACATTCCCCAAAGGAAGTGTATTCTGTTCACTCGCCATCTAGTATTGCTAACAGCAGGACAGCTTTTCACAGGCTCTACTCGCCGAGGCTTGGGTAATTCCCAGGTTTCAACAAACTGTTTTCTTCGTGCTGTGATTGGTGTGTAATAGAGTCTAGAGAATGTGGGTTCTCTTGTGGGGGTAGGACATTGTGAGTATAAGTGATGAGCGCCACGCTCGGAAATTTTAGGATCGAGGTACTACTTCTTAGTCGCCAAGTTTGAGGATCCTCCCGTACAACAATACAAGGTTAGTATGAAGTTGTTTATTACATATCTTAACTGACGTTTAATAAGTAAATTTCCGTATTATTATCTATGTTTGTTGATTTGTGCTAGCATCGTATATACGGGACTATGCACAAAATCACGGCCCAAGCGTAGGCTATGCATTAGGTAGAGTTTGTTGGGTGTATTACGGGTAGTTTGTGGCTGAGTCCAGGTTCCCAGAGTTTAATGTGGGACACCAAGTAAGTTACAATAAAATTTCGATCAATTTGCGATTCTAAGCTCAGAACATCCTCGGCAAGGAACAGTCCATCGGAACTGCTTCTTTAAGTTGCGTCAAAACGCTTTTACCAGTGGTTATTAAGCCGGTTTGCTCAGAGTCTTGCGAACTATGCCATGGAACCATGACCTGCAGTGATTATATCGACGCAGTCACGCTCACAGACTGAAACATTTGTAGCATCAGACATGTTATAGGCCGGCCTAGACCCGGAATCCTAGACGCCCAAAATGCGGAACCTGTCCTGTTGCTCTGACTAGGAAAAGATTAAAACTAACCCATATCACTCCTGACAAAACTGAAAACGCTACAATAAACTGATAAAACAAAGAAAACAACTACGGTCAACCCTACATGCGTGACGTGTTAAATGTCAAAAAATGACGATTCTTGACGTAATCGGGGTGTGTGTGTACGACGTCACCCCATAGTACTTTGAATCATTTTTATACCTGCCGTTTGTAGAATGCCCTAGGTAAGGGCAACAAATGGATTCCCAAAATGAGCCAATAGAATTGCCAAATGTTCTCAGGTTAAATTTATTGTTTTTGCCCAAAAAATGTCGGGTCATGTACCTGCCATTACCATAGCCTTGTCGTCGTATACCGATTAATAATTTCAAAATGCCCGGCATTAACCGAAATAATATTATGATTGACGCACGATTTGCCAAGGCCCAGAAAGAAACCAAATACATTAACTCGCTACGTGACTAGTGTGTGCACTGCGTACGTGACTGGCTACTGACACAGCGAACCCCGGTGGAAACATTATGTTTGCCGTAGACATATCGAAATATATATGAAAGGTCAATAGGTGTCCATAGGTCGGGTGCTCAGTGTCTGAAGTGGCCCGTTGCCATGGGAATGTTGCGATACCGTTATTGTCTGGGAACATTGTTCTCCGGAAAAAGACGTAACGTAAGGACACATTCATGATGATGATATGAATAACAATAAATCACCCATGTGTTAAGGAAGGCCCGACTGTTCCCGAAGCTGAACGATGATCTTTAACGTGTACAGTGAACATACAGTGACATATATTACGGTGTTAATGGTGGTAGTGGTCTACTCCCCGACAAAATTAAAGCCCAACTACAATCCGTCAATCACTAAAAAAAAAAATCGCATTCTCGTTTAATCAGTGTATATGCATCCTGGTCCACAATCGAAGGTTGTGCAGGCTGCATGCGGCATGCACCGGTATTTTGTGGGCCGTAATAAATTATCCCTCCAGTGCCTACAAGACAGAATCCCTTAAGTCGCCTCGCACGGCAGACCGGGACCTAGTCCGTTTTCTATCGGGCTATATACTAAATCAGGCCGGGGGAGGGGGGGGGGGACACGGAGAGGAGCGAGGAAATTGGGGTCTCACCCAAAAGCTTTAGAGAATACACGATTCCCGCAGAAAATGAATGACATTTCGAACAGAAATTCAGCAATGTAGCATAATAGTGAATATTGCATTTTAGTGTCCGGGGTATGATTTACCCTTCGTGAAAAATGATCTGCCTGATACATCTGATGCACATAGTTTTTGGTCTCAGCTCGTATAGTTAGGTGAAGGTTGTGGCCATGCAACAATAGTGTTGTCAGCATGTATAAGGCCACAAGTTACCCCTTAATCACTTAGGGCAAGCATGATATACTACAAGTTTTTTTTTCACCTTCGACTCACAACATTGTTTTGGAGGCTTGTGAATTCAAAGGGCAATCTACGGAGTTGAGTTGCGAGATGTTCATCGCCAATCCGTTGCGACTTGTTTCAACGGTATATTGAATGTTGGTTAATAGCTTGAATACTGTGAACATTGGCATTGTTGGGTTTTAGTTTACCCAATTTCAGTGCCAACCCCGTGCCTTGTTTATTACTCCTAAATCAATACAAAATTTCGGCCACTTTATAATATCAAAATCCTAAAAATTGTGGAAATCCTGAAAATTTGAGGTGAGTCAAAATAAACATGTTCCCAACACTATATCCTTGAAAAAAACAACCTATCACCCAAATATTAAGCTTTTACATTTTTACTACATTTGAAATATATTTCCTCATTGCATTCACCATGAAGTTTATGCAAATCTGGGTAAGAACACAAATCTCCTTACAACGTGTTATCTTAGCAACTGTTGCTATGATGAGCAAAAAAAAAAGGATACAGATTGAAGGGCGTAAGAATGACAATGTTCGTCATTATTCCTCTCGCCATTAAACCAGTTCATATGGAATTCCAAACTGCTGGTATGGTACCAGCACAATATGATGAATATAGTGAAATAATAAAAAACAATGATAACAACTCACACTTTGTGGGAAATTCAAGCCAGTTCAGGCATTCCAACTCAAGATATCCGTGTAAACCCATTCAAACATCCCAGAAATTTACATGCACGCACGCACACACACCCACACACACACACACACACACACACCCACACACACACGCACACTACCGATAACGAGCATTTTAAAGTACACCTCAAGTTAAAGATTTGACTCAAATACAAAAAAGTATCCTTTTTCTCAACTATAACCTATAACGGTCAGCATCTTACGAATTTGAGGTTTAGTTCGGTCATGCTCTTTGCCCAGACGATTTATCACGGTTTATGGGAAAGCAGTAGAAGAACACATAAGAAAATCCCCCCCGCTACAAAGTGTTACAAAGCAATTAGTGCTATGGAGCGAAATAATGTCAATACCTTCGTCATTATATGTGCCGACACTACATTTCAATACATAAGTTCGGGATATATGCCATGGACACATTTACAATTTCAGATGGACCTCATAAACTGTACCATGGCAACCTGATGGGTACCTCTGTCTACCCACATAGCTCACCACAATATATAATAGATCCGACTTCTTTTACCCAGGTTCTTTGCAGTGCCGTCCGTACCCACTCATGTTCCATTGGTTCACCACAGACAGATTAGTTACTTGCAATCAGTCAGCACAGAACCACGAGAAGCTTAACTGTCGTCATTCTGTGAAACGGCATCGTCCATTATTCGCTGGGTATTGGGCGAGGACAGTGCCTCTTCAATTGAAGCCTCAGTTCTTGTTCATGGTCCTAGATTACATTTTCCCGCTGTGAATTCAGAGAGGGAGATTCAGCCTGATGAATCGAACGCTTGCCTCTCACCATGAGACAAAAAGAGGCAGCAAAATGGGAAGGGAATCAACTGGGGCGGAAGCGTTCAGGGGTTTAAAGGTCGTGCATCAGTCCGAATCTCGGAGGTGTCGTCTGTTTGATCATGTTTCCTATATAATCCCTTGGCTATGCCATGATCTGAATAACTACCACAAGTTATTCCTGGTTTATTCATTCACATAATCATTGGGTACTATGGGTGGGAATAATCCACCCCCGCCCCCACCATGCCCACCTCCCAACTAGGAGATGGCCTCGGGACTACTCTCGAATAAACTATATCATCTGGTAGCAACTGGCGAAAGAGGGACGGCGGCGTTTGCCTTATGTCACTTAGAAAATATGTATCAGCGCAATCCGATTAATTTCGCGTGTATACCGTCACTGTATGTCGTTACGATATTAGGTTCGATACCGTGAGTCGGTTTTCGCAAGGGCAAGGGAGCAACCACTGGATTCATGGGGTCCTTTTATGAGATACTCTCTCTCTCTCTCTGCACATAATTATTTTTCACACACAAACCGTTGGTCTTTACTGCTTTGGACCCACCGCAACTTTCAACGAATGGTTGTGATATGGTATATAATATAGCGACCCCCGACAAATCAGACCTAATATAGACAAGAATGCCCCGATATATACCAGCCCGACTCTACTATAATCCTCAGCCATGGAAATGACTAATTATGTGGCCAGTCTTTCTTGATCAGTCAATTTCGCAGAAAAAACTCGTTTTATAGGATGAGTATTTAGACGTGGGTATGACTTGACTGTCACTCCTCTATATGAGGTACAGGAGACCTCTGACCTGACTCTTACGACTTGTTAACCGTCGGTGAAAAATTGCAGGAAAGGGCTGCTCGTATTATAATTATGAAAGACCTTAACGCACATGCAGTACCTTCTTCGAAGATTCTCAAACTGGCTTCCAATTACTCTCCCCAATGTTTTCCATTTCATGACCAAGGCATGAGCTACAAATGTATTCATTTAAAAAAAAAAAAAAAAATTATTCAAATATACTATGATAATTATAACGTTTATATAATCATTTCCGACTCCCCAAACACTCAGCGAAATAATACCACATGACAATATTTTATGGAAATTGCTATGTTTCTGTCAAATGAGCCTGCGACAAATCTTTGGTTCAATGTTTGAATCACACAATCAGCCATCGGCCTCGCTACTTCTCCCATTCATCATTCAAGCAAATTTTTATTTCACCCTATACGCGTCATATGCCTCATGATACAGAAACACCACATGAAGAGGCATCCATATCTTTGTTTGAAAAACCGCGTATATGGTTATGTCCTGAGAGCTTGCATAGAAGATCTGTTTTGACTAATTTCGCTTTCATTATTGTATATTGTAATGAAAATAAATTTTCTCTTCCCTCTTCTCCCATAAGTGGTGCCTGCTAGTATTTTTAATTCATCGTATGTTTCCGGAACGACTCGCACATATAAGATAAAAGACGAAATATAATCTTATAAAATCAGTTGCCAACTTCACCTTTCGCATCGTTTTTATTTTATCATATTCGATATTGACACATGGGCACATCAATCTAATCGACATAATTTTGTTGTTTTTTTTTCTCAGCAGGCCCCCAAAATAAATTTAAAAAATCGATCCGTCACCAATGAAAACACTCAACCGAACTTGTGACTAATTAGGTATACAGACCTATCTTTGATCTATAGAAAACATAATTTCAATACTATGTCTATCGTTATCATTCCAGTCAACCAATATGTCAACGGGGATGGCCAATTCTCCGAAATAGTTCCTCGCGGTTTTACCTCCGTGTTTCGTTGAAGCTTCTGTATCAGATACGTCCGCAACTACCAGGGGCTCACAAAGCGTGGAAACGTCACGTATTATCTGTCACGTATGGCATGGGCTATGAGGAGGGGCTAGGCTCGCGGAAAAACGTCCTTTATTTTGAATGTAGAACTTCGTGTAAAAATTGCTGAACTTAAGTGCAAATTCGCAAGTATTTTGGAATGTTGGGTCGGCAGGGAACATCACGTCAAGGATATCGATTTCTATTGAGGAAGCGAAAGTATTATGCGATAAATGAATGAATAAATAAAATTTAAAAAATTAAAAATAAATAAATAAATAAATAAATAAATAAATAAATAAATAAATAATAAATAATAAATAAATAAATAAATATTGCTGATAACTCATCAATCCGCACTGATAATCCAAATGACGCAGAATATAGCACAGACCGACAGAAACGAATATTACTTGTAACAATGACGCGTAGAGATTCCTTCCTAAACATTTTTTTTTTTTTTGTGGGGGGGGGGGGTATGGTATAGTTTAAACTTCCGCAGCAAAATGAGACTTTAATAAAGTACACGTAACGTTCAAATATTACTCTACGCGGACTGGTAGGTAGATCATTCTGACCGGCACACCAATATGTCCGGTTTGTTTGTCAAGTCAGGTTATTCTAACCGTTCCCTCATTCAGTCATCATGTGATACTAACGTTTGACAGTTATTAAGCTTTTCTCGAGCAGGCGATAATATGTATGCATATGTGCGAAGTGTTTACATTCTCACGACCTTGACACCCCTGAATGAATGGGGAAGTGCCGTCTTGAGGGCTTACTCGAATACAAACAACAGTAGGGTCTAACCTCTGTTTATGTGCAACCCATACATGAATTCAATTTGTTACATGCTTGCGTCCGTGAAATATTGTGCTGACAAGCTTCGGTGGGAGGGGGGGGGGGGGGGCTTTGGACCTAGAATGACTTTGACTCAACGCATGAGCACTAAGGTTAATCGTCACCATATGTGTTACCCACATACCGCATTCTAACGTATGCAGGACATGCTCTCGTAGATTTTTCAGGCCTTTTCCATATTCGCTGATATTGACAGTTCGTATGATCATATAGGCCGACTAAGCAGGCTGAAAACCACTCAGAGATATTCGGGGTGGAGGTATGAGCCCATGTCGTTATGATGAAAAAAGAATGGGATTGTCATTCTCAGTTGGGAACTCTTTTGACATACTATTACGTAATTAGCACTCTCACAAATAGTCATACTTAGTTTTAATGTGCTTCTCCACTTTGTTCATACAGGACCCTGGACTCCGTGGGCGAGTATTCCATTTGAGAGATGAGTACATTCTGTATCCTCGTGAAAATATCACTTGGAGCCTTAAGGGAGGTCATTATTCAAAGACTGCGAGGATTAAGCAATGATTTTTCTTCTTCTATTGGAGGATATTGGCAACCGCATATCCTTGTTTGTCTCAACCTTTCGGGTGATTTACATCTGACAACCTGTTTATGACACCTCGCCCGTGAAGAAAATGGAACGGTCCAGTTTTGTTTTTGGATAAGTAACACTGAATTTTTTTTCTGATGCGGAATAGCGAGTTGAGAACTCCACACACGGACCTGAGAATTATAGCGATTGACCATGAAAACGTATACCAAGACTAGACTACAATGATTTACCAATGATCAGCGAAAATTGCTGGATTTTCGGTCCTAGATTACGGTGAACAACTCGCGGACTTGATGGTGATGGATCCATCCAATTTCAGGCGGGACTATACGGGGGTACGGGTGGTCCAATAGGACTCCACTCGTACACGCCCACTGGATATTTCTACCAGGACCAACCGATTAGTCCGGTCCGACATGCCCGACCAATTCCACCCTCAATGGCCCGCCGAACACTACCCGTAAGTAAAAACGAATTATTTAAACAACTATACACGTATACTAACTAATATTCTCAACCGAAATGGTTAATAATAATAATTATGATATGTGTATCATCTTTTCAACACCATGTTCAACCTTTCCATTATAGAGCTCATTTCCTAGGGGTAACGGGAGACATTGGTAGTGCAAGAGCAGACTAGATATAAGAGCTGAAGTTTTCGACAATTAATCAGTTACGTATAGTCGTTTACCCATGATACGTCAATGTAAGGCCATTATGGCCCTGCGGGTCCTAACATTATATAGGAACGTCTCATAATTTGGGTGACATCAATCCAATAGAAATATATTGTTTATTGCCGGAAATATTGCTAGAAATCCGTCCGTCATTTTCGAACAAAAATCTTTCTGGTACCCCGGTATTTTGCTGTCCAGGCAAACTGCTAAAATAAAAGTCTCTAAAATTGTGCACAAACTGACTTCTTCGAGGAGGGTTTGTCAAGTTTCGCCAGCTACTTGAAGAGCGCGTCTGAATATATTGCTTATCAATTTCATAACACGGAATGAGAGGAAGTTCAAGTGCCCAGAGGAGTTCACTTGTTCTCCAGTTTTCTATAAAACGAACAGACAAAATATGGAGAAAAAAACTCTAACAATGACTAACATATTCTTAAATGAATGAAGGTATGCTGAACTTTTCAGTTTGTTAATTGTATTTAACATTTCAGTTTGGCGTGGTTTTGAAGTCTTACTCTCACATTTATGGCCAATCATAAATCTATTTTTTTCTACGAAGGTGATGGTCATAATTTGATACAATGATTTGCAATGACACGCGTGCCCTAAAAGCAGTAAATTTGGAGGAGAGCAAAAAGAAAGGAAGAGTGAAAATGTTTTACATGATATATCCTCGAATGAATTCCCGACATATGAACTACTAGTCTACTACAGTATGTCGCCTTCAACATCCTGATTATAATGAAACGTATCTTCCCGGCAAATGTTTTTGGACAAAAAGTCAAAAGCAGTAGATACCGTTATTTTTGTTCTATCTAAGAGCCGCTTTAGAACTATGCACACGAATTCGAATTTAGAAAACATTTTGGGGTTGAACAAGTAGTCAAGCACCTACACTTGCACCTACAGACAGCTCCGGGTAGATTAGATCAGCGTGTAGTTCGTTATCCAATATCTCTTAATGTTTTAATGGAGGTATATACATAACACTCGGTTCCACCAAGTCAACACTGTTTACGTTAATTCGCCAGTTCCGGTATTATCACCCATGTCTATAGAGTCGCAGACTGGAAACCAAATTCCACCAACGTAGTTTTCTGAATGAAATCTGCTCGAGAACTTGTTAACACTGCTTATATTAATTTGCGAGCACTGTGGTATTTTGGCTGATGTGTCTATTAATGATAATAATGTTGCAAACTAGACACCAAAAGCACCTGGTTACCCGGTTCATTCAACGTAGTCCTACTCAAATAATTAATGAGTGCCAAATTGCTCGAGGATTTACTTGACACTTTTTAAATCAATTTCGCCAATTTTAGTATTTGCTTCCAAGGCTAATGTCGATGAAGTTGCAGACTAACACAATTTTTCACAAATTTCAGCACAGCCCAGAAAAAAAAAAAACGTGAGCCCCTGCAGTTCATGGGCCTATATCATGATTTCCAAATAACGAAATATAATTTCATGGGCAAATTCCTCTCCCCAAGTCCAATTTGAACGAGTTTCAATATATTAAGCTATTCCTTCCAATTTGGAAAAGTAGCATACTTTCAGTCGGAAAAAATGACCTTTTTTGGGGACAATGTAAATGTTCGTAATTTTGTGCGTGAAAACCAACTTTAATGGGATGAGGTCCTCTCTTTTTCTGTCCCACCTCTATGAGGGCAAGGGTCTATTTATCTTCAATCAGATGGAACGTTATCGTAGATTATACAATCCTCGTCACCAACTATCAGTTTTTGACTTCGAACTGGCCGGAGAGGTTTGGGGCTGGGGTCGTGGTGGGGGTAACGCGACTGCGAGGGTTGGTCGAGATTGCTTCAGGGCATGGTCAATTACTACTGTTCCCTTATTGACTCTTGTCTAGGATTGTCGATTCCAGGTGTACAAGGGATCAGCCCCTAGAGACATTGCAGCTCGGATGATTTATATCTCGGCCGATACACTAAACCTTGAACACGGATAACATACATACTAGGTATAACCTCAGCGATGGGGAGAGAGGCTAGTATCCTAGCAATTCATATACTCCTCGTTCCGAATAACAGAGTATCGGCTGTAGGATCAGTAGCTAGCAGTGGTCTCTTGGTCGTGAGGTATGACTGAAGAAAAAGAATTGGCCGTCGAACAACATTGGTGTTGTGATATTTCAAACGCATGGATGTCTTTTTGACTGACCCTTCACTCCAGACGCTAAGCGTGATGGTAATACATGCGAGCCTATCGCATATATAATTTCTGAAATAATGGTAGACCTATCTGACCGAAATGCGTAATCAGGGCCACTCGTGAACTGATAAACCAACTCATCGAACCACTCAGCGAAACACTACAATATTAGTGTTGCAGTTTATGCTAAATAACTCGACTTGTGTCCGGTGCAGCGTTGACGTTGGTTATACTTCCATATACTCTGTCCCTGACTATGGTGGGTAATGTTTCAGATTCGCGGGAGTTTTCACCACACGTGAATTCACACTCATGGGTCCGTCTAGTGCGTCAACGACCTTCCATCCTTGAGTATACTGGAATATTTCCCCAATACCTCGATGATCTTGCGGCGACCACCCTTCGGCAGTCAGACAGAGCATGCGGTGGCAATCGTACCCACTGTCATGTTTCCCTCCCGCTGAGCCACAAGCCAACTCACCCTTTATTCCTGTGTTTCTTACTGACATCATTAAAAAGATATGATTTCATTCCTACAAAACCATTCCTGAGCCTCTAATGATGTAATAGGCCATGTAAAACAGAAGCAGCGATGTACAAAATATCTGGTTAATGTATTGGATAATCATTGTAGCACCCGTTGAATAAAACCCTAACAGCCCGAAGAAACTATATTAAGTACAAATAAACGTGGGTATTCGAATAAATTGAGGAGGGTCAGAAGAGTCAGCGGGGACAGTGCATACGGTGTTGACCGCTTTCTAAATGGGACAGGCTTTTTGGGACAATACTTCTTTATCACATAAGCGGATTAAAAGGAGATATGATTTACGTGCCTGCGTCTTTTTTCATAGATTATCGTGGTTAGGATATCGCTACAGACAATCCTAGTTTATTGGGCCTGAATAAATTTAATCATGGCGCATTAGCAGATTAGTATTTCCTGATTCACGGTAGAATGACTGCAGCCAGTTCTATTAACCACAGACACAGGTTGAAAAGAAAGAGGAGTGGGTCACTTTGGGCACCGATTATAACAAAAAACAGAAATCGTTCCGAAATATCCCCTAATGTTCTTCTAATGTTCAAAATAATATTTCAGTCAAGTACACGACGGTATCGAAGCGTTTCCATATCCGCTCAGGTAACGTCCTTGGATATTCGTCCTTTTTTTTTTTTAGTGTCCATTCTAAATACGAAAGAACATCATTCCTACTGCGTAAACAATGACATATTGTACACCCCATAAGATACCTTTTAGTTACCAATTTGGGCGTAAATATTATACTGCCAAAAACGTTTTAGTCACTTCGGAATTTTCTGAAAACGTTTCTTCAGGATGTTTCGGAGATGATTCAGATTCGACAAAAAAAATTCAAAAACATTTGGCGAAACATGTTTAAAAGTGTATTAACCGTTCCTTAATGTGGATAGCGAAGGTTCCAACCGATTTTTCCTGCACTGTATAGGTCGCAGATAGAGTGACTAATGAATTCGGTAACTAGGACCTAGAATTCCATAGATACAGAGCAGTATGAACAAGAAAATCCCATTTTTACGAAGTATTTGTTTTATATGGAAATGGACTTTTCCTGAGAAAGATTGTTCCCATATAACAACCAATTGAGTGGGCATGCATCGATGCCGGCAGTTACGGGACGCGATGCCTGTTATTGGTGGTTCTTCGATGTTTTCGCCTTTGTGGAACCTATATCTATTTCTGCCACATCAGTAGAGAATTAGAAACGTTCCCAGTCTACGCCTTACGTTAATTCGAAAATGATGTTTTTTTTAATGGAGTCATGACACATCCCGCGTTTGCCCCTAATCTGGTCTTACCGAGGCAGCCCGATCATAATTTGCTCCGATTGAAAAATGCTTGAGATTTGCGACTTTGTTTTGGGTTCGATAGAATATTGATATGCCTTTTCATGTTTTGGCCTTATAACAGGGAATAGTCCGAAGCCATTCTCGCGTATTGGTTTTTTCTTCTGACGAAGCAGAGGATCGAACCCGAACAATGCTGGAATCATCACCAGGGTCGATGAATAATGAGGCAATACCTCTCTGCGGTACAAGATGGGACGGACAATCACCGCAGACGGCAACCTGCAGATTACCTTCCCATTCGTTTTCCTCTGCTCCAATTCCTCATGATGAACGCCCAGAGAAGGTCTTCTTAATGCCCCATCCGGATTCGAACCCTGATTTCCTTGGCGGTAAGCCGACGCTCTACCAACTATGTCCAACCACTCCATTAAAAAATAATACGTCGGATATAAAGTTTATTTATGGAATCCACATAGGCCCTAAGCATATACTGACCTACATCAGAGTTTGTAGTCAATACAATATTGTCCGTTAACCCAGTAAGAAATGTCAATCCCCATACCCCAAGAGTTTCATGTATTTTGCCTCGTTATTCGTTTTACTTTACGACTTTTACCCCTGACTGCTGACGTCATCGGGGCTCAATGTGATGGTCGCCTACTCTCCCCAGTTAATGCTGATATGTTGCCACTTGATTGCAGAAAGACTGAAGGAAATATTTTACAACAGAATAAGTGACTTTTTGCAAAAGTTATTCGGATTCGGGTTCCGAAAATTACGTTTCCATTGACTTTGCATGTCACATGTGACCACCTCCCCTTCACGTGACGTCACAAGGCGTATTGACCAATGCCAGATTTGCTTGTGTTTTCACACTGATTCTTATAGGCTAGCAGGAATTAGGTTTTTCTGGTTATAATTTCTCCTAGGTAATATTCTAAAGTCAGCAAAATGGCAAAGTCAGGTATTCTCTGCAGTCATGTGGCGTAGGAGCCCGATTATTCTCGGGGGGCTGTAGTGATGTTCCCGAAAAATTATTGTTAATATTTCACGTCGGTTGCCCGAAAAAATATCAGCGCACTGCCGTTTTTGCTGAATATTTGGCTGGGGGGGGGGGGGCTGCATCCCCCCATCCCCCCCCCCCCCGCTCCTACGCCCATGTCTGCAGTCAATTGTTCAACGCCAAGTTTGTGAGAGAGAAAAATAAAAAGAAGGATAAACAGACGTTCACTACGTTTATCGTTTGTTATAACCTTTGGTACATTTCTTAGAAATCTCGGGGTTTTTATCTGTCAGTCCCTTAAAGTTCATCCGCTGTTCAGCTTTTGAAATAATCGGGAAGATAGGCAATAATGGTTGTGAAAATGAAATGATATCGGTCGGTAACTCATCTACGGAAAGAACTTCAGTCAAAATCACGCACTCAAATCATTTCTATTCTGGGGAAAATGGCGATAAGGCTCTTTTCAGTTGGCCCGCAACAAATGTATATGCTTCGTCAAGGGCCCCAATCCACGAAATTACGAAGTTTCTATACTATCGTTCCTACTGATTTTTGTTTAATGGTACTTTTTCATATCATCAATAGGCCTACAATAGATTACTACAGTTATGGTAGCTTCGTGGCTGGAAAGGACGACAGAAAAAAAGGTTGAATAGAACTGCTAAGAAAGTTATTCGTCAATTTTTTAGTTACAGTGTTTGTAGGGTTTAACTCATAGGGTGTTCACATGGAAATAATAGTGACTGAAAACAACTTTTGTTTTAATGATTCGTTGTTGTTCGTTCACATTTCAGTTAAAATTAATTATGTCCACTCCGTATAGACTAACATTCAGATGTTTGAAAATATCGTTTTTGTTCCTGAGATGTGAGATTGTTGATGGTACACAAGTGGAGGCTACAAATATAGCTGACTCTCGAACGAATCAGTTTGCGAGGAACTATGATGCATGGTGTCTTTGATAATTATTTTCTAAACTACCTGGAAACTCAAGGCGATGGATTACTCAGACGTAAAATAGATCAGGGCAATCTGGGCATGAATTCCAACTAGAACGTGATCGGCTTCGCATTCCCGTGAAAAAACCGAAAACAATTCTCTGTTGTGTCATGCGAAATCCACTTCATTCCGTTGATCCCCTACCCAGGCGATAATTGGGGACCTGTGAGGAACTAGAAGACAACATGAGCAATAACTAACAGCTATACTCTAGGGGGATTCAGGTGCGTGCCTAGCCCCTGGATCCCTTGATCGGATAAATTTGTCAGAACACGCTTCGGGACACAGCTTCAGTGGGGAAAGCGCTCTGAAGTGGCCATGTCTCTATTTTTATGCAAAATGAATTGATCAAAGATTGTAACAGCGACATTACTGTAAACTCTTATTGATACTTTAAGCTCTGTAACTCGCGCATGATACACACGGGCTTGATTGAGCATGATGGGATCACTGGGGACCGTACCCAGGGTTAGTAGTCCACCAAGCGGGGCCCCCAAAAATCGAAAATAAATTGCGTCTCGAATCCAGGAATAACTGGATCCTCACAGGGGTGGCGCCAGCCAGCGGGGGGGGGGGGGGGCAGGGGGCCATGCCCCCACACACCCTCGTTGGGGAACTCTGGCCCCCCGTCGGGGAAGTTTGCCCATTCTTCGGGGAGCCCGAATGGGTTACGCTTAAAAGTTATACCACACCCCGACGAGGGATTTTGGCCCCGACAGAATTAATATTTCCAAACTTTTTTATAGTGAAAATCCTATATTGAAGCTGAAAATTTTCCGGCGCGCTTCGCGCGCCTCATATCTTCTGTAGTAATGTAAAGTTCGCGTTCGAGTTTAAGATCAGCGTAATCATCTTTCTTCGGGAACTATACAATCGTGGAATATATGATAGGATACACAATCTTATGGATATCTCGAAGCTCCCTGCAAGGATTAGGTTACAATTCGTCTGGGGGGGAGGCTCGTTCTGCCGCCTAACACTTGTTTTGCCTCTGTGTTAGAGTGGTGTGCTTTCACGACGCCAGTGCCCAAGGTTATTCCTGTGCAGTTTTGTGATTACCTGACCCTATTCTACGAATAAGGGCGTCTGAGTTGAGTGGGAGAGCTATTGAAAGTAAACATTGCTCTCCACATGTGTTATTTCGTTGTTTCGTTTTTTTTCTTCAAGAAAAAATGTCCAAAAATGAAAACATCAAAAATGCAAGGTTTTGACTTAGGGGGTAGGGTGAAGCCTCGTCGGGGAATTTGGCCCCCCGTCGGGGAACTCGGACCCCCCGTCGGGGAAATCTGGCGGCCACCCACTGTCATCACAATAAAAGATCTCACGTCGTTGATTCTTTATCTCTGGATGCATCTGTTCTCACATCGACTAATAGGATAAACTAAGGACGATCCGACTCGAGTCTAGCCGAAATTACCTGACATTCTGGTTACCGAAGAGGTGCCGGAGCCGACCGAAATATTGGTTACTCATATTTATCATACTACTATCTATCTAAGCATCTATCTATTCTATTATCGAGCTATCTATCTAATCTATCTACTCTAAAAAAGAACAAGAGGGTGGAATGTTCGCTATACCAGGGAATGTGTGAGTGATCACGCTGTCGTCGAGTGATTCATCACTTCATTCAGAAGCGAAATCACTCTATAGGAGAAAATCTTCGCCCATTAGCGACGGATTACTCACTCTAATAGAGGGAAATTCTACTCTGAGTCGATCCAATGGAGTGAAATTCTTGCCGTGATTTTAGAGAGTGAAAAATCATGCTTTTGTTTTCAGAGAGTATCTATCTATCTGTTCATCTTGTCTGTACTCGTCTGTTGTTGATCTTCGGTTCATCGTTTTTCGTATGTCCAACCATCGTCTGGTAATCCAAACCACTTTATTATAGAGTTGGTCGCTGTTGTGAATCCGTGAATCACTACACGGTTATCGTCTCTGCGTCAGGACAAACTACTTTGTTCTGCATGTGGGGGACCTAAAACAGCACCTTAGAATCAGGCACAATCCCCTTGAGGCGCTATATTGGAAAACCCTGACAGAGCGAATGTACATATGAAGGACCCCCGCATTCTTCTGTTCAACATCATTATGATGCATAGGTATGCAAGGGTCGAATCCATATCCCCACCTGGCTGCCTTATATTTTTTACTCACCCCTTCCTCCCAAAATCGGTCGTTCTGAGGGTTTGCCAGATAGGATGTGCCGCCGTTTATTAATTGATTGTAATAAAGAGCAGGACACTGAGGTGGTACTGTCGCCTAATGTTACCTAACTACCGAATAGCTGGTTGATAGGGATATATAGGCATATACTGCCTGTCTGCATGTCGGTCTGTCTATCCATTTTATCCAGGCGCGCGTACGAGAGGACTGTCTTAGGGTGAAGAGGGCGGGGGGCGGGGGGGGGTGAGGTCGACCCACAGGGAAGGTGAAGTGCGCCCTTATAAATGGCCTCACCCCCCTATTGGACAAATAAGTACAATTATGAGCCCCTAGACACCTGCTGTTGCAATAGTCGCCTTAATATAACAGCTCAAAACCTCTACTGACTGCAAAAATAAGTGTTGGTGCTAACAGTTATTAATCACTTGGGGTTCATGGGGGGGGGGGGGTTTGTATGACCCCAAACTCTCCGTGGGTACGCCACTGCATTCCATCCTCTGTTGGCATTCATTCTACTTTTTATTAGAGCGTTCTGTGGCGCAATCCCTAACGAGGGTAGGCACTTGTGAAGTACTGGCCTGGTTGGATTTTGTGTGGGATTCCCCAACATTAAGGTACCGGCATTGCCGTGTACCTGAGTGAAGAATTCGCCGCTGATAATAAGGTGCAGTATCCAGGCCTGCATTCTGCTGATGGGCCTAGGATAGGTTCATCCTCGTCGGCAAGTATGCCATAACAAAATACCGGCCCGCAATGTATCAAGGTCCTTGCACCTACTCTGAAATGGGTTGGTCAGAGTACTAATATTTATGATTCCCGTTCATAAATTTTTGTGTTTTGGATTTTGTTTTTCTCCAAGGGAAAAATATCTCTTAGGGAATCTCCCACGTTTGCAGGGGAAAATAGGGATCCCATGTTTACTCATCAAGAATCAAGATACCGACTAGTTCGATTTCCATCTAACCTCTCCGGAATTTCGCATAATTACGAGATCTCCGGACTATCAGCGCGGAAGCGTCCCTTAATGACATCGTGGTGAATCGGAAAAAGAATTGCTGACGAAAAAGAATGGTCTCTATTATATAAAGTCATAACCGCAGCTTCTTCTTTCACTTCGGTTTCATAGGCTTTCACTACGACTATCGACAAATATGACTCGTATATGACCGGATTGATGATGTTTTACATCATCGGTTAATGGAGTTTGCACATATCACAGCCTGTTTATGGTGGGGTATTTTGGGGTGAATCGGCTTCGGCAAATGGGTGGGGTACATTCTGCATGCTATCACATAACGCTTCTAATTCGAATAGAAGTTACGGACCTCTACTACCCTATGCTTCAAGCAATATTCGAATTCAGAGCTCGTTCCGAACGGGAGCTCGGGTTGCCAAGTGGAATGTCGTGACCTGCCATAGATAAACCTAGCCCCCAAAGTGTGATACCGTCTACAAACTTGCGAAAAGAGATGTGGACAGAAGATACGCCAGCAGCAGGGGGCGAGCCATGGTTTTTTCTGTGGGGGGGGGGGGCAAAGTTGAATGATGGGTCCCTCTAATTGATTGCCGGCCCCCCCTGGGGGAGGGGTATGAGGGGAGGGGGTGTCCCCCTCCCTCTGAATTTTTGGGGCGGCATTGAAGGGCTCAGAATGCGAAATGGTGCAATATTTGGCTTCTTGATCATCTAGTTCATTTTGTGGCGTGTGGCGATTTTTTCCTGATGGTTATTACATTGTTGCACCCCTCAGCCACTCTCTCTGGAGCCACATGCCTGGGAGGGCACTTGAACATTGAACTGCCGCTTTCAATCACGGGCCACCTGCGTAGTTAGTTTCCACACAATGGCCCAGTCGGCTCCCTCAACGATCATCTTTACCTTGACATTGGGTGCGTCGGAATTGTCACCCAGCAGTCAATGAATATTATGTCCAACTCTGTTCAATGTCCATCAAAGCACTTGAGAAGGGCCCAAAAAAACATGCGAATGTGCAGAGTTATTCTACTATTTGACACATAAATTGTCTGATACCTTTCTATGACCTTCCAGCTACAATTTCTGTGGGACCCATAAGTACTACTAGTCAATATTATATGCTTCCCAAATCATGCATCTGACAAACTGAAGAGAAGTAGTGTTTGCGAGCATGACCCATTGTGCCCCTGTTAATGCCATTTGACCTATACATTGAGGTGGTCAATGGTGATGACCCATTGGTCTGGTCAAAAACATTTGACCAAGTGTGGTCAAGACACATCGAGGCATGAGTTCACAATGGTCCAGAAAGTGCAATTTGCATATCATTTTACAATTTGTACATAATTGCCTACTAACCACTTTATAACATTTCACATCCAATACCTGTACAATGCATTAGCACCACCGTGACTAATCAGTGATTACGCTAGTCAGTTCATGGCAATCCCACCTAATCTGCAGAAGTAGCGTTCGCAGCTTCCCACCAATCAAGACTCATTGTGCCACTTGTATGCCATTTTGACCATCCCCCGTCAATTGAACTTTGTGACCACGTTTGGTCAAGATCGAGTTGCAGACGAAAATTTGGTGGCCGAAAAGCAGAGTAGAAGATACAGACTGGAGATGATAGAATGACATGGGCATCACATAGCTCAACCAGCATAGGCTGGTTTCGAGGCTAATTAAAAATGGAAAATTCATTAAAAAAATACAATTAATAGGCAAGTCAGGCATGTGTTTTTATAGCTTATGGGCAACAACAAAAACAACAAACACAGTGACTGCATGTATAGATGTCACAATAATGATAAATACGAAGAATATCAGTTATTTAGTGTTATGTGAGGAGGTGTTATGTTCACTGCTTATTACCACATGCACTTGACAGAGATATGAAGAACATATTGAGTGTGATTTGAAACATTGTTGAAAAGGAAGAGCAGCACAAAGATACTTGTAAACTAGAAGAATAAAAAAATAAAAAGTGCCCTGCATCAGGTATAGAATGTCACAATAAATATGAAGATATCAGTTATTTTAGCAATGGTGAGCAGTTATGTTTCGATGCTTACTCATGTATGTACTTGACAGATATAAAGAAATTTGGGGTGCACTTTGAATTTTGAAAAATTGTTCAAAACGAAGTATCATGAACAATTTCGGAAACTAGCCACAAGATAAAAAAAGAGCATTCACTACTACCCTGCATATTCGTTCGTCGAGTTGTTTAACTTACCGGTATGTGAAGAAATTTCATCTTGATTGCATATCATCATGGGGGTGTGGCCACAGTAGGACTGGACTATAGACTCACTCACACTTAAGGTGTCACGTTCACCTAGCACTTGAGAAGCGGCGGGCAATAGTTCCATTTTACAAACGAAAGAATCTATTTTTGATTTCCTTGACGAAGTCAGTCAGAGAATTCTATGCAGTCACGTCGTTTGTATGTGTGTATGTGACGCCCCAGATTGTGTAAACCGATAACTTGATCAGGTCGGGAGGGTCCAGCCTATACTTGGTATGTCTGTTCCCCATGGATGAGTACATGAACCTATTGGTTGGGGGTAGGTCAGAGGTTATGAGGTCACCAGAGAGTCAAAGTCTGAAAAACTTGTAAACCCCACGATAAGTACAGAAGGTTGGTCTGATCAGTTTGAATTAGATGTATAGCTTCTCATGGGGGATTAAGAACCCATCGTTTTGTTCAGGTCGGGAGGGAATTTGGTCGAAAATAGAAAATTTGTGAACATTGAATATTTGGCCATTTTGGATTGTAACACGAATAACTCGACCCCACCCAGGATGGATGAAGCTCATATTGGTATGTGTGGTCCCCCTGCGGAGGTATTTGAACCCTATCGTTTTGGGTCAGGTCGAGGTCACTAGAGGTCAAAAGTCTGAAAACCTGTAAACACGATAAGTCCAAGAAGTCGATCTGATCAGTTGTGAAATTATTCTGTTTGTAGCTTTCTTATGGGGAGTACGGAACCCATTGTTTTTGGTAAGGTTCGGGGTGTTGAATGGTCACAAAAAGAAAATTTGTGAAAAGTCAATAAATTAGCCAATTTGGCTTGTAAAAACGAAACCGGACCCTCCGGGATGGATGAATTCATACTGGTTTGTGTGTCCCATGATGAGTCCATGAACCCTATGGTTTTTGGTCCAGGGTCCGAGGTCATCTGAGGTTACCAGAGTTGAAAGACTGAAAACCTTGAAAATTTAATGTGTAGCTGTCTACCAAGGGTACAGGAAAACCCTATTAGTTCTGTTGGAAAAGGATAGGACATTTGTTGGGTCAGACATTGTGTGCCCATAAATGAGCTGGTTATCTCCCATTTGTCCGTGTGTCTGCTATAGGTTGACAGAAAAAGTCAAGGAATCACTAAGCCTTTGCTTTCTGGTTCTTGCCATTCCAGTTTTAGTTTTTGTATGTTACAGGGTTTCCAAAAGTGTGATTATGATATATGGCTTCAAGTGTGATTATGATAGATGCCTCTGACCCCATCCCAACCTCACCAAAAAAAAAAGAAAAAAGAAAAAAGAAAAAAAAATCTCTCTTTTTTTTCCTTCCCGACTTCCACTGCGTCCCCAAAAATTTTGTGGGGGGCACTATGGCCCCTGCCCCCCCCTCTGGCTACGCCACTGAAAAAGCGAAGGGAAAATTCTGGGAAAACCAGACTCGCTTGATCATCAGGGAGTGGTATCACTGGATGTCATGAAATGAGTTATACCATAAACAGTGATCCACGGCTCTCGCCGTTCCGGTTTTCTCCTATTCCTGATGCGAATAATAGCATGTCAGTTATGATGTGGCGATTGCCTATAGCAAAAAATTGCGCCATGGGTTCAGATCAGCTCATACTTGACCAAGCATGTTACTCTAGATAGCAAAAGACGTTAAGTCGACCGTGTTGGGTGGATTTACATGAATACGTCTATTCCCCATGGAGTCAATGAACAGCATTGTCTTTAAAGAGACATGCTACCGTCTCACACACCCGGGGATAATAGACGTTGCCGTTTTGTAATTGACGTCATGACACAAAATCGGCTCGCGGTTTTTCATAATCATTTTACGAAATTGAAAGCATGAACACTAGGGACATTTGTATTGTGGATTTCATGCGAAAATCGCTTTCTTCGTTCTCTTCTTCGCTAGTGCTATTAGACGTACCACGTCTTTTTTATGTATAGGTCGAAGGCATTTGAGCCCTGAAAAGACCTGTGATAATAATCAATCTACAATGCTTCCGATCATGTGTATGTAGGACTAGCAACGTTCCTCCTAAGTACATGCAAGATTAGTTGTTGGTTGTGAAAGACGGAAGAATATTTGTTTGATGAAAATTTTGTGATTTTGTCAAACCAAAGAACGACGGTGAAAAATGATATAGGTGTCGGTGATCAAGCTCAGGGGCGAGAGGTCAGGGCGAAAACAGGCAGTATTTGCTCCCTCGCTTTGCTTAGACCTTGTTTATTCTTTGTGACCTTCTGCGCGGCTCGAGTTTAAGCCCCCCCCCCTCCTAATTTCACAACTCGAATCAACTCACTTAAGTTATGCACAAACCATTCTTCATGACAGTATAGGCCTTATACATGGAACCGTATCTTTCAGTAATACAAGGTCAAGTCATTTCGATTAACAGCTAGAGGGTATAACTACTGACAAAATATGGAAACACTTTTTCAATAGTAAAAATAATTTGAATCAAAGGAGGTCAACCTCGGAAAATACCTGTCAAACTCAACTTGAGAGGAGTATTGAGTACGTAGGCCCTTCTTTCCATTCAGCTAAAATTATAACTAAATTATCTGTGCTGAGACCGAATTATCACAGAATTTATATGAACTAACGATAAGTTGAAGCTATAATAAGAACTGCTGGTTTGAAGTGGGACCGAAAATCAGTTCAAAGGAAACGTTTTTCAGATCATGCCGTAAGAATGAAAGACTAAGTAGGTTTAACAAAAATGAAGTGAAGAATAAAGTTCCAGAAGTAGTTTTTTCAGATCATGCCGTGAGAATGAAAAGAATAAGTAGGATACAAAAATGAAGTGAAGAATAAAGTTCCAGAGGTAGTAGTGAAGTTTCGAGAAGCAAAATGATCGGTCAATTTGGCATACCAGGCATACAGCTATCAAAATGATATATTTTCCTTGAAAAAGAATGGTGTGGGAATATGCATGAATGTTCAACTATCTTGGTCATATAGCGTAAGCTTTACCGTTGAGTGAGATTCTGGTATTAGGTATAGGTTTACTATATGTAAAGAGGAAACAGAGAATTTGAAAAGACAGTTCAGTTATGGGTTAGACCTTACGTACGAGAATAACCTCAAAATGTTATTTGGTTTTTTGGTCAGTTTGAACGGAGGAAAAGGATAGATTAAGCATACCAGTATGAGTCCTGCACATGTCTCGGAGGGAAGGGAATTTTTGCCGTAGGTGACAATATTATTTGATCCATACCCTAATCCCCAACCCTAATCAAGAATATAAGGCTATAATACATACAATAACGATCAGAACATACCTTCCGAAGCAGCGCGTATCAGCTGGACCATGCAGTATAGGGTGGATCACAGGCAAAAAATAATACACCATAACATGTGGAACGAATAAATTCGGAAGGAATAAATCCTACTAGTTCAACCCATGGTTTTGGTGATTTAAAAAAAATATTGTTGTAATTCCACGAATCCGTTCTCATCAGTTTGGTATCAGTAACTGACTCCAGCAATTTAATACAACGGACATAGTCAATAGTGCCATAATTTAGACACATATTACGATAATTGGGAGTGTCCTTTAGGATAATTTAAACTGTTGTCTTCATGTCAAGCTATGTTATAAGTTAGTTTTTCACTCAAAATGATGTTTATTGATTTAAAAGGGTATTTTCGTCTTCCAACGCCTGGTGATTAAAAGGCCGTTCTCCTGTGGAAGTTTAAACTCAACAGTATTGTAGATTGCTAATTAAGCCCACATAGTTGAAAAGAGTATATGTAATTCATAAACCTTAATCCAGATATCTCAAATTTTGAAACTCAGTTTCAAACTCATCTCGTTCTTGTGTTCTTAACGTTAAACAGTTAAACGGGACATACACAACACCCGAAGAAACTTCATTCGTTTGTATGACAGTACAGTAAGAAAGAAAAAGTCTTTATCATAGGCGATATTACCGTTTCGATGTCGATTGTAATGAGTCGGTGTTTCGTCGGGGTCATACACAAACGACGCCGTTGCTGTTTTGCCAGTTGCGGGTCAGACGACAATGCCGCTATAAACGATGGAGTGGCTGGGACAGGGGTTTAATCGTCGGCAAACAAATGACGTTTGGGTCGGGGAGCAGTTGTTTATCGTTTATATAAATTAGCATAAAATTTATATAAATGATACGAAATTTGGTATCCCTTTTCTCGATCAGCTGTGCGTAAGTAAGCTGTTCTCCAGTGTACTTGAGCAACTTAATGGAAGATATTCTAACATGGGCCTGAATTTTCAGGATTATATTGATGATTGATTTCATTAATTTGGGGAGAAGATCCCTAGAACTTTTTTCTTTAATTGTCTCATAAAATCTTCAAGAGCGCCCTAAAACTCGATAAAATACCAGGTTGAATTTTTCAAGAATTAGCATAGAATTAGCAGCGCTTCACTGATTAGCTTTAGATTTCTCTCAAAGACATTCGACAGGCCAGGCAGTACCAACCCCGAAATGGTCCATAGTTTGAATATAGAGTATTGTCCAGTTTGTCTATTGCTGTATAATTAATGTTTACACCTTGCATTGTATTAACCGAACAGGCCTTCGGAAATGAAAAAACGAAAGAGAAAACCCGAAATGGTTAGGCGGCAATTGTTATATTATCCATCAGTAAATAAACAAATTAATGATGTTAAGATCCCTTAGTCGAAGTTATTTTAGATGGTTTGGTGAATGTCCCATGCTGTATGAAGTTGCCTGAATATCACAAAACTATGAATCAATACCCTTGATAGTTGATACAGGGGTATTGGCATTTATACATTACTACAATGCCGTCATTTGCTAGTTTGGTTCCTGCCGTTAGCCATATTTACGGAAACCGTAGAAAAAAACCATCGCAAAATACTATCAGGCCATTGCCACAAATTTCATTATGGTTTGTACCGTGAATCCCCATCAAACCATCACCATTCAAAATGTTTCGTAGGCCGAGGTTCATACCGCAGTTTTGACATTCGCCCACTGGTGCAGGAATTCTTTCAGCTTGTAAATTCGGAATACTTTGTTCAAGTGTGGCAGACTTCAATAAGCAGTTCGGAGTTAACAGTTAATGAGATGATAATGAATATGCAAAAAGTACGAATCCTGTCAACACACAACAACTTTACAGATTTCCCCCCCATACTCTAAGCAACGATAACATCCGAAAAACATGGAGAATTGGTTTCGTTTTCAAATAGTTATGACAGTTTTAAAAATAGCCGTAACGATATTGCTATGGGGGGAATCTTGTTCATTCCCCCGAATGTTCATTGGTGAGCATGGGCAACTTACATTACGAACTGGCTTATATAATTGCTTTTTGTGCCGAATCGACTACCCAAGGAGATTTGCCTGAAGCTTAGATTCACACAACATAGTGGCATCATTTTCGGCAGAGACGCATTAAACCATGGAATTCACCTGCATTGAACGTATAACTGAACCGGTATAAGTGGAAAGTTCCCTTTTGAAATATAAATGCAATTGTATGCTACATGTTTTTGGCGTGGAACACGAATATGATTGTTTTGGGGCCAGGAAAGTCAGGTCAGGGTTAACTGAGCTCATTAAAAACTTGTAACATGCTCTGCGTGTGTAACTTCATTTTGAAATGTTTGGAAATGTTTGGAATGTGATACAGTTTAGGGCGTTATTCTAAGCCTTTTGAGTGCTTCGTGTGTGTTTGAAGTTAGCGTAGAGTCATTTGAACATGCCTTACCCTGTTCTCTTATATGCCGGGGCGTATATCCTAAAATTCCATGGGGGGCTGTGAATCATTTTGAGACCGGACAATTTTTTGTGAGACCGATTCTTATCATCGGTATTGTCCAAGGTGCTCATGCGCTCGTGGTGGGTGCTCTGGGTCCAGCACCGGGTGTGCCCAATCCGTTCCCGTTGCGTGATCTTGTTGATAGACATATCCTGGGGAGGGGTCTAAAGGAAGGGTTCCAACCTCCCCTTTGGGGAATTTTTGCAACCTGAAATCCCTCAAGCGCAAAATGGTGCTATCCTAGTATGATATTCTAGCATGACTGCCTATTAAAAATATTCATTTTTTTTTTTTCTGCCAACTTTTTCCCGACTACGTAACTGTGTGTTGAGAAATGTGTGTCAAAACGGTTGTACCTAGCTACATGAATAACTGTGCACTCAATTTGGTGATCATTTAGATACAAGATTGCGGTACGCTGGATATGAGCTTATGGAACGTGATTTTTTTCAAAGTGCTTGAACTAAATTCACATAATAAGACGGTACATGGAAAAATGAAGAGGAATTTGGCTTCACAACATGGTATGCATGGCCCAGAGCTTGATACCGAGATGTAATTATCGTCCGATGGGGCTGAAAACTGGAACACTGGCCATCATAGTGTAAATCAATTCCAGCACTCTAGGACGTGCGCAAACGCACCAATTTTTCTTACTGTTCTCCCCGACGTTTCTCCGCTTTCTCCCCGACAGTGTGGCCGGGGGGCGGGGGGCACTTCCCCGTGGCGCCACCTCTGTATTGTACGTCGAGTTTTCGAAGTAGTTTACATGGGTACGAATTTATCGTAATTAAGATTCAATGTGAGGTGGAAACGAGTTCATTTTTCTTAATTAACTCTGTCTTCTACCACCAGAAATTCCAGAATTGCACATCGCAACATACACTACAATTTAGATTTTGACCAAATCAACGACTGACAGGCAGTTGACGGAAATTAGGGGAACACCAAAAAACCCAATGGCACTTACGTATATTCACATACTAATACATATATGGTAAAAAAGCGGCCTATTTTGTTTTTTTAAACGCGGACTCATATCGGTTGCCCACGATCAACCTGGACAAGCGACCAAGATTAGGCCAAGTCTGCCCACCGGTCAACAATGGGCCATCCAAGTCAATGCATCGTGCCATCACAAGCCCAGTGTCATATAGGTACCGTAGTCGGTCTTGGCTCATAACAGAACGTAAGAACGTCCTTGCAACTAGTTTAAGCTTAGAAGAACCGGCTATCACTCGATGCCGGAGTACGGTACAGTCACATCAGGCAGAGGCACCTCGTAGTTAGAAAATATAGGTTCAGGCTATGAATCAATTAAATTTTTCACCTAATTTCTGCTCGAGCGGGACCGACTTTTGTCGCTCAGAAAACGACTTTCTGATTCACATGGGAAGATCTGAAGACCCTGCTTATTTACGCCCCTGGATATGTATCACTTGGGGAAATAAAAAACCTCTGATTTAATCTTACCGATTACTTGGCCGGACTTAACCGATACGTGAGTGTGGTACAGAATAAGGCACATTGAGCTGCTGCGTTATGTCTGACTGTGACGTCGATTCAAAACTCGAAGCGAAACTGACAGAGAAAGGAAAAGATGAGAAAAAAGGAGTCACAGCGGTTTGTACGTTCTCTGATTCTGCTATCAAAATATAGGAAATGAGGGGGGGGGGGGGGTTTTTTGTTTGGGGGGGGGGGGGGGGGGGGCGGGGGGGGGGGGGGGGGGTAAGCATATAGTGCAGACATAGGCGACCTCGCCTCTGCCTCTTTTAGTGATTACGTCCATACCTCAGCGTGGTACCCAACCCCCCCCCCCCCCCCCCCCCCCCCCCCCCCCACCCACCCCGAAAACGATGCTAAAGCATGTATTACTGCCTCAGCGATGCTGGAGGTTTTGAAAAATACTCATTCGGGTTAATGGCTACGTTTTCTTGAATGGAGTTCCATGAAGTTTATGGAAAATGAGGAAATGAGGAATGTATTAAACTGTCAAAGTTAAACATAGGCCTACCATGGCTGGGGTCTATTTGATCCGGATTATTTCCTTCACCGCTTCTCAATATATCAACCTCTGTGAACCAAATGGAGACATGGTTGAAGTTAGCACTTACCGGGGGTACCATACATCAACGAAACAAGAACTGGTATGGCGGCCAATTGACGTATCAGACTTGTTCTCATCTTTCCATTCGATCATTCATTAGTTTGTGCTGTTTCGATAACGTCAAATGGGTATTATTGAGATTGTTTACGACTAACGCGGTATAGCAGGATATCCGCATGGATAGTCGGACTTCTAAAATTCACTCAAAGGATGGTGGGAAACAGGTATACTATTTCCAAACCTCTGAAATTGTCGGGAAGGGGACGCTTGGGAACGCGTACCCGTGTCCCTGGGGGAATCGGCTCCCCTGGAACCATACTCTTAAAGCTTTTTCAGACTGTTCATGTTTTATTCGAACAGACCCGCGATCATATTGGTCTCTAATCGCGCTCCTGTGGAATTCTAGCCAATTGAGCCCCAAAAACTTCGCAACGCCGCGTCCCGGATTTCGTGGCTTAGGACATGGGTTTGCGGAGTGGGAATTTTTCAAACATCGCGCTGCGCATGCGGTGTGCCAAATGAATATTTGATATGGGTTTTTATGCGCTCCAGATTCAGAGTAGCCCATATACCGTTTTTTTTTTTTTTTTTTTTTTTAATATTCGAAATGTATGTTCACCCCGCGGGAACTCAAGCCAAACTCTTGTATGGGATATGAACAACAACCCGGGCAGGGTCATTCTCGAGTGAACTAACACAACACAAACTCAAACGTCCGGGACGGTCCGTCAGTGGCATACCCCCCCACCCCGACCATTGTGACCCAATAATTTTACACAGAAAACCACTTTTCCAACTGGTCAGAGTTTACAGCTGTTATTATTGCAACAGCATGTGACTAGGGGCCATAAATTGCATTCATTTTCCAACAAGGAGGGTGGGGCTATGATGAGGCCGCACTCTTATTAGGTCCCAACTTCATGGCTCGGAAGGGCGCTGCGGGGTGCGGCTAGTCTGCGCTGACAAAACAGTATACCCTAACTGACTCAGTGATATATCCATGATGTGATTTCGTGGCACTCTCATTACATCCCCACATCGGGAATGCTATCGTTTTGGCTTCGCCATCTCCGCCGACGGAGAATATTTTCCTGTGAGCACCATAAGTTTTCTAACATATGTTCCAGGCGCGTACCGAAAGATTTGTCTTGGGAGGGGGGGGGGGGGGGGGGGGGGAGGGGGAGGTCGGAACCCAAGGGAAGTGCGCCCTCATAATGGCTCACCCTCCCTATTGGCAAATAAGTAAAAATTATGGGCCCCTAGCACACATGCTGCTGCAATATTTGCTATATAACAGCTGCAAAACCTCTACTGAACTGCGCAAAATAAGTTTTGTGTTAAATATTCTTAATCACTTGGGTCACGGGGGGGGGGGGTCGACCCTCAACCCCCCCCCCTCCCCCGTGGGTACGCCCCTGTATTGTTCTATGGAGCCGAAACGTGGCACATATGTGAAATCCCGGATGGGTTCTAAAGTGGGCGTCGCCGGACCGTTCTTTAATTGTGGCCATCTAGATTTTTCGACGAAAACCATTTTGTTTTTTGTTTTTTTGTTTTTGTGTTAGCGCCAGAATAAATGCCCCGAAAAGGGGGGCGTAGGCAGAAAATTTAAAACTGGGGGGAGGGGCATAGCACATATCGAGGTGGTCAGAGCCACCGGCGCCCGACCCAAGATGCAACTAGTAATCAGTATATACAAATGAATGGAGGACTATTTGACCCTACGCTAGATTTCACAGCGTTGGTGAGGACAGGGGCCAACAGCAACCTCGGTTAATTTGAGCTAGGTAATATTTTTGGACCAGATGGACATTTTCCGTGTTTCCCGTAGGGGGATGAAGGCCCTCGACCCCAAGAGCTTGAACCCTAGCTAATCTTGAATTTGAAATGATACCATTCCGAGTAAACCCCACCACCTGAGGTGAAAAGCCTTTTGATCGAACTGAAAACTGATCGATGTTAATCCTTACATTTCTTCATCGTGGGTTCCATTCCTACCATAACGCCCATGTCTAGAGATTTCCATCGAGGACCCTTCCAATTGGGTTGGAGGCTGCCCGCAAAATTTGCTTGAACATCACTGTCATGGAAACTGTGCGCATTGTTGTTCGGGCATTTGATTAAAAGGAATTGAGCAGTCAGCAGACAATTTGGTCATTTTTCAAATTTGGTTTCCGCTCAAATTTTTCGTCCAAAGTTCTCATGTCTCAAAGAATTGTTTCGCCGCTCCGCGCCTGTTAGTTCCATACGTCGATCATGTAAACCTGCATACTAATGTGCACGATCCCCTGCCCTGTTGTTTTTCGTTACATATAGCTTTCATCTTCTATTAAAAAAAGCACCCGTCAGTCTGGCAAAGCCAATCTAACAATAGGATCAGAAGTAACTAAACTGAGTTCAGTGTTAAGACGCGCTCCCACTCTGATAGGTCCCAAGTGATCAAACATCGAACATTTTCAAAGCGAGGAAATTTGGGTCTTATCCATTGGTAATATTTGAACTTTTGTCACATAACCTTGAGTTTTGTTTGGGGGCGAGTGGAGTTTGGGGGCCAAGCCCCCCCCCCCCCCGTGGCTACGCCACTGGCCCCGAACGTTGCATACAGGTCCATCATAGTGAAATCTTGGATGAGTCCGACAGTGGGTGTCCCGGACCCGCCGGACCGCCTAGCCATCTTGGATTTTCCACTTGGAATTCTTCGCAGATTCACGTGTTTGGAAACATGACGATCGTTTTGAGGACCAAACTTCGTTTTCGCCCCATATGGGACCCCATCTGGTGGCAATTTTTTTGCGGTGAGTTTTCGGTCGTAAAAGGCCTGTTTGGGAACATGTCTATCTTTTTTAGATCAACTACCGTGGTCGCCTATAAGGCCCCACCCGGCTGTCATTTCGGATTTTCTGCATACTGATTTTATTGCGAAGGTAAATGTAATTAATTAATCCGTCTTATAAAAGTACTCCACTCCCCGCCGCAAAATGATGATTTTCACATTCTTACTACACACTACATACGCATAGAAAGGGAACCTTGCACGAGCAATAGGAGATTGATATTGGTGGCTAGTACAGGGAGAGATGTTGGTAATGATTACCATATATCCCCCCCCCCACCCCCCCCCCCCCCCCCCCTCCCCCATCTCTCTCTCTCTCAAATACATGACTGCAACCCCTCCGGCCTGACCGCCTTCCCAGTCCCAGTCCCCACCCTCTTCCCCTGTGGTGCAAAATCACAACATGTCACAGCCGCATCGTAGCCCACATGGGCCTGCTGAACCGTGTCCATCGTGTCCATTAATTCTTATTGAACCGAAAAACTTCATTTTGTACTGTATGCTGGTCGAGTGGAGCCGTGTGCTGATTATGTGTGGCATTACTTAAGACACTTCGGTCAGCCAGTCACCCCCCTTTGACCCTGCCGATGACCAAGTTTTAATTTCGGTCCGCGCGTCTGTGACTGTATGCCGCGCTGGCAGCGGCCGGCCACGCCCGGCAGCGAGTCCAGCGCTAGCGCAGCGAATTGAAAGCAGCCGGCCAAGTTTGAGAGTTGTTAACTCAGCTCTGACAAGTGACAGATCCGCCAGAGAACATAGCAAAGTGGATGATGGACATCTGGTCCATTATCATGGGTGAATGTCTCATGCCTGTAACAAAAGGGGGTGCGTGGTACAACATTATTGTATTCGGTAAGGCAGGAATGTGATCGGAAATCATGATTCGTTTGTCACGGCTATCTGCCGAGACAGCCTACTGTACACAATACTGTTAGCTATTCCAGCCTATGTAGCCAAGGTATACAGTATGCAGTTAGCATGTGTGTAATTATGCTCATGTTCTCGATTTCAAACGTTAATGAAACTCGGTTTGAATGTGATGGGAATTTTCTTGGCTAGTTCACTACAGGAACAGAACTTGCTATCACATTGAAAGGCACAACAGGTGTCTGTGCAGCTTTGAAACTTGGAAATATATTGTAGGATTGCTAGTGCCTGAGTAGGCCTGCTATCATGTTTGCTGTGTTTCTGTTTGGGCACTAGGCTTACATAATTTATTTGTGCTGTCTCTTTTCGTCTTGTACCGTTGTAATCACAGAAAATTCCATGTCAATGTTGTCTTCAGCCTAGACTATTATTTTTTTCATAACGGAAATACCTGCAAGTTCTGCTGGTTGACTTGATGTCTGCCAGTCTCTGATACAGTGCCTTATATTTGTGCCATGTAAAGAATGAGGATCATGTCTGCTGATTTCACTCATTTCCTCAGGTGTGTAGCCTACTTTTCATATAATTAATATTTACATTCAGTGCCCATGTGTTATGTCAGTGTCGCGCATTATTGCAGCATGAAACCTGGTGGGTATAGTAATGTGGGTTAAGGCTAGGACATCAGGAACCTGTGAGGCCCTCCGAGTGTGTTGCTCATGACTCATGGGTTACGTCCTGTTTCTTCACATAATACTTAGGCAATGTTCTCCCCACAGTATTGAGGCTCCCAGTCCAGAACAATAAAAAGAAAAACATTTTGGCCTATGCTTATATTCCGTCGATAAACTTTCAAGAGAGATTCTCATTCCATCCGTTGTGATTCAGTTGTCAACTAAAAGTGTTGAAAAAAGAAAATTTTCAGAGGCACTATGGTATGTACTATACATGTTAAGTAGCTTTTAAAAATTTAACTACTACAACTGTAGCATGCAGGATATAACAGTCAAAAGTTTGATGTGACAGGTGTGGTGGCAAACAACATAAAAGTATAATCAAAGGTTAGTTGAAACATACTGAAAACCGTGCAAGTCCAGCAACTACATTGGTTATAGCTTATACACAGGAATGGGGGGGGTGACAGGTCATCGCCTGAGAGGTGGTAATTTTAATTGTGTTCTCAATAGGCCGGTATGCAGTGACCAATCAGACACTGCAAAAACGATGCCTCAAAGTGGGCCTAGTATATTTTGTTATTGTTAGTAATAACTGTAGCCAATAATGGTACAATATCACCAGGTGAATAGCCAGCCTTCAATAAGTTTCCTGCAGAGGGCATCTTGAATAAAAAACAAATCAAGATTTGAATAAATCATCTTGAAATTCTCCGGCAGCCCAGTTTCAGAAGATGGCAGATAATTGGACCATAGGAAAAAGGCCTAGGGCCAGGAGACTGAGGAGGGGCAGCCTACCCTCATCACAAGCGGATTTGGCCACTGTGAAATAGTGGCGAGACATGCTGTTATTAATCACTGGATTTTGCTGTGTACCCATTCTTTCTCCCTGTTCTATCGCTACATACTTTTTTCTAACATTCTCCCTACCCCACCCCCCATACAGCTATGCACAACTGGCGAAATGCATGGCGGCTCGAAGCTCCGGACAATTGGTGACTTGCCTAGTTTCCAGAGCCCAGTTGTTTGGCTATTAGTGGGCCTGATTCAGGTTTATAGGAGTGTGAATTTCACTCGATGTTCACGTTATAAGAGGTCATGTTAAAGGACCCACGTCAGGTTTCAGGGTATGGGTTGAGTGGTCCCAGGGTGCTAGTGTAGGAGGTTCTTAAATAGTGGCCTGTAAGTGTGCGCGGAAATTGTGAATTGCACTTGAGGCCCAGTTGGTATTTTTCATTTGATGCTACTGTACCCGTACCGTCTTATGTTCCTGAAACAACCAGCATACTTGGTGAACTAAAGAATTGACTAAGTCATGATCACCCGGCTTCATCTTTGCTTACCATGCAAACAGTACCCGCAAGGGTGTATCAGGGGCATCTAACCTGCCGGGTGTGCAACATTATGCATGCATGCTAAGAAGAACAAATAGTACAGCTCTGTCCACTCCCTCCAGGTTCTTCATTGACTGAGGTAGAATTCAAGCAGCGGGCTCCAGTTACCTCTGAGTAATAAGATATTAATAATTATATTCACTAGTTAATAATGTAATTTCATGCCCCCCTGTAGGGCTGCATCAGTTCTGTTTACCGAGTGAGGAGCATTAATTTAGCCGAGTCATTAATCCTCGTGCTGCATGAACTAATATTACGCAAATGTGAGCATGTCCCCCGGTCACATTAGGAACACATACTGTAGCTCATGTGGCCATGTACTGTATTCAAACATTGGAGACGATTCTGTCTGTTGTGGACAATTGAGACAATGTATGGTAGCTGAGCAAGGTGCTTTAAATCTGGGGACAGGTACCTGTTGTCAGTATTAGGTTATAGTCCCCACTTGGGGGATATTCAGGTTTTACACGTACATTAGATGCTGTGACCGCCGCTGATTTTCGTGTTAGCGCATTAACTCTCCAGAACATTAATTTCTTGCTGGAGCAAGAGGAATCTAAGTAGTCATGCATATGTGTCTGTGTGCGTTTGCATGACACTTCTCTGTGAACAGGATAAGTGGAAGGCAGAAAGAAGTCTTGTGTCCATGCTTAGGTTGTGGATGTCCCATAGTGAGAAGATGATCCCTATTGTTTTGGTGATGATCTGATTGAAATTCAGAAGTGGAAAGGTGGGCAGAGCTTAGACTCTAAATTGCCAATATCTCGGCAAAAGGAGGTCCGATTGCTGTCAAACCTTTTTGTGATACGAGTGCAGACTGCAGAGTGCCAACAAATACAATGATATTGTAGTGGTGGTTCTCATAATATTCATAGGAGGTGGGAATCAAAGTAGTTTTAGCTATGACCAGCTGGTTGAGTTATTGGATTTTGCATGTCACTTCCATCTGCAGTGTGTTCAGCCAATGCCTTTTTGGCCCCCAAACAGTAATTATGTGATGGATGTCAACCAAACTTGAACACTATTTGACACTTAGTTTGACTTTGGGAAGGTCAAGGTCAAAGATCATCAAAGGGGCAATATAGGCGGTATGTGTAAAAATTTCAAATTGTATTTCCTCCTACAAAACTTTGGTGCACAGTGCTGATGTTCATGATAATGGTTTAACAGCCGTACAGGTGTTCAGGAATTTTTGGTCCAAGGTCCCACTTGAGCCTGCGTCATTTATGAAATTAAAAAAAAAAAGCATCTCTTCCCACAAGCTTCAATTGCTTTTCTTCACAAAGTTACATGTAATGGTCCTTGGGGTTCCCGGACAATTCCCACCCGAAAATTCTGACCCAAACGTGACCCTAATTTTATACCCTAACCCTAATTTTATACCCTAACCCTAATTTTATACCCTAACCCTAATTTTATACCCTACCCCTAATTCTGACCACAAAAAATTCCGCTGGGGAATTGGCGGGGTGGGAATTGTCCGGTCACGGGTCCTTGGGTAGAGGGCAAATGGGGGTGTTAGGGAATTTTGGGCTCAGGGCCCAGTTTGGACCCTAAGGCCCATTATATGAAATACCGCAAAACCTTATCTCTACAATAAAATGAGGTATAAAATCATATTCCGGCTCTTTCTAGCAATCCATACAACATTTTTGCCAAATTTTTCTTGGTCCCTTCTCGCCTACCAATGGGGGTGAGTCTATTCATGCACTTAGATTGTCACTGTCCTGTATTTTGTATTCATTTGCACTGGAGAATATTATTCTTAAGTGACTGAATTCCAATGTAGAAGTCATGGAGGGTATAGTAAGGTATTGGTTTTAGAGTCAACGTTGCCCCCCCCCCCTCATGATTGACAGTCTAGACACGCCCCTTGACTAACTTTTTTGCATAAAAAGCTGGAAGGGTTCACATCTAGTTAAAATAATGATGGTATATATCTTCTTCTGTGCCCCATAATCCCAAAGTCAGATAAGTAGATCTACCAAATTTGCATCAGTCCACGCCTTGATAGGATAATGTTGTCCAAAGGTTTGAATTTTTACATTTAGTGGAGAAGGGCTCTTCAGTTATTTTACTTAACTTTGTCCTTGGCATTTGGCATCCACTTTGAATATTCCATCGCTGATTTTCCCAGCTTACTAGTATGTACAATGTAGTCCAACCAGTTGCGCAATACTGGGGTAGTAATGAAAAGTTGACTTGTACTATACATGATAATGACAAAAACATGAACATTGGGCCTATCATGTGTAATTTATGTGATTTATTAACACTAGGTGGTTAAATGCATTTGTGTCTGGGTTTATATTTCATTAGTACCCTTTTTTGAAAGATTTTTGTATCAAATGCCGGGTGGTATTGAAGGATCCGGTAATATTGGTCTTTTTTATGTCACTACAAATGCTAGTCAGTATACTGTAATTGGGAGGTCTCGCTTGGGTGGGTTGTATTCTTTGTAAGTAACTACTGTAATAAAATGAGGCGAACCTATCCTAATCTCTAATATACGGTATGTTTGGTTGTTACTAGTATACCTTAACTGAATGTTGTCCAGGGGATCTCCCCTGAAGTGACTGTGGAAATATCCCCCACATGTTTTTCCATCTTTGTTATCATTCATTATTAAGGTGCCTTGGGAGGGTCATGTACCTTGCTGCGAATTTGTGGAAAATAAGGAAGCGAGGAGCATTGAACTGAACAATTTGAGCCACATGCACATGTGGGATGTTTTATACATGGGCATTGCTGGACTGGCTTTACACTATTTTATACTAAATTCATGTCAGGATAAGATGCCAGCTTTGTAAATGGCTGACCAACGTGCACCATGCTGTAGGAGGTAGGGACTCTTGTCCGTTAAGGTTTTCAACGACCGACCTACTGGTCTTGTTTGTTTCTTCCTCGCGGGAATGAGCAAACTACACGCACAACCTAACGTCATGATCGGTAGTATGGCCAGAAAAGTCACTGCAACCTAGGAATAGTGGACAATTTTTTTACTGTCCGAAGCCAGGTCCCCCCGAATCACGCAACGTCATGGTTGGCAAGATTCTTGCAGGTGTTAACCACTAGACCATACGCGAAGTCGTATGCATTGTGTTGTCATTGCTGTCAGAACTACTGTACAGCAACATCTTGTTCACATATTGTGGTGCAATCACTAAGTTGTGTATCGTTCTTGATTGTAAATGCAATTCACAGTTCCATACATCCGATGCCTGGTGCTGGATCTGGGACGTCGACGTTTGTCACACCGCGTATGACGGGGATCTGGAGTGCCCAAATGCCAGGTTTGTACTTTATTTCAGTGTTTTGACTTGCCTGAATGAAATTCAGGAGGAGACTTAGTGGTCACGATGGCGTGTGTGTATGTGTGTGGTGTGTGTCACACTTTCTTGTTAGCAGGATATCTTTCGAACGGTAAGTGCAAGTGCTGCAAAATTTTGCATGGTACCATCAGGTGGGTGAAGCATGATCTGATTGTATTAATTTCGGCACAAAAGTCACTTTAAGTAAGGTAATTAATAGCCTATATTTATTGCATTTATTGTTTAGGCTCGTTCGCAAGATAACGATGAACCGTATTGCTATGGTGACTTGGTTTGGGCACATATATGCGGGAGGTATGTAGATTTACTGATTCAGCGTAAAATATGGTAATTGAGTCCTCTATTTGCATAATTTATGGCAAAATTCAAAAGTTTGTCGATTTTCAGGAAACTTGGTGAATTTAGTCTCCTCATTCCAAACTTTTTAAAAAGATTCGGGGTCAATGAGGTCATTCCACTACCTTTTTGCTAATTTGCAAATTTTTTAAGTTGCCCTGATTTTCATGAAACCTGGTGATATTGTTTACTTGAGTTTCAATTTTTTTTATCATGATTCAGGGTCACTGGCAGGTCCATTCACCTGTCTAATTTGCACAATTTATGCGTAATTTAAAAGTTTGCCAGATTTCGGTGAAACTTGGTACATTTCCTAATTTGCATAATTCAGGCAATTTTAGTCACATTTCCACAAAACTTTTACCTCCTTTAGTAAGACATTGTCAATATCAGAGGCCTTTCGAATTTGAAATTGGTCACGCTTGTAGGCTGTTTCTGTTCAAGCTAATACGAATCTTTTAGACGACACATGGAATGCATTGTAATTGTTTGCCTGGAGACTAATAGAGTAACACCGAACGCGCAACCGGGCGAGACACGGGGCGCTCGCGACTTATTATTTTGGGCTTATATTTCATAGCCATCTCATACTTGGTAAAAGGTGTTATCCTTGCTAATTTTGCAATTCCGCATTATGTTGGTTCACATGTAATTGACCTTTTCACCTTGACCTTGGAATGACTCCGACACATCTGCACATTGACCTAATATCACTGCGAACAAGAAAACTTGGAACTGCCTGTGAATCAGACAATACACCCTCTGGGCCTGCAAATAGTGACAATGGATTACACCTTGTAATTTTGTACCTTCTAGTCCCTAGTGTGCAGACTTGTCAGCAACCCAACATAAGGAGAAAGTGATGAAAGATCTCTCGTGTCGCACTCCGGGCTACCGTGCATAGCCTACAATGAGGTGTTAAAAGATATACCCCTCTTCCTACAGAGCTTTGTGAAGAAAGCGCACAACGTAACAAAATTATTTGACAGCGCTTTCTGAGAACAACTGTTGAAGGGACTAATGGGGGTAGTTGATGGGATTTAATTAACATTAATCACATTATCAGACAAAAAAGGAAACTCCTCGGGCCATAGTTTCAACCTAATCGCAGGTACGGTTTAGAAGTTGGAGTAAATGTGATGAACAAACTAACAGACAAAGAGGACCATGATGGATTGTAGAGAGGCTCACCCGCAGCTAAAATAATACTGTAGCGGAGCTTTTGGCACGATTGACCTATTTATCACCAGTGTAACACATGTTGATAGGTGTTCATCCATGTGAAGTGTATATTAAAGTCTCACACTTGCAACAGAACCAGTTGAGTCAAACATAAACTCTTTCATTCTAGGTGAGGGGAGAATGATGCGAGTAGTTCATTCCACATTATATTGGATGATTTTTGGTAGAACCGTCCCGTGTCCACAGGAGGCAGGTAGTCACTGATAGTGCACTTCCTTGACTATCAGGTTTCATATGACTCCTTGGATCAAACATATTTCTCAGTGTTGTCTCCGCTCTGTGGTTTCTGTAGCCTTGTTTGCACTTCCCTGTCTGGGGTGCCTCAGCCCCTTATACTATCTGGGACTTGGTACCTGGCTCCCCCGCTAGATATTCGCGCCTGTTTGCTCAGGACCGAAATGATGCCTAAGTACGCCTGAAGTGGGGGGGGAAATTGAACCCAACCAATTATTCCCGGAAGCCCGGTCAAAAAGAGGATTCCATGACTCCCCTCGTAGGTGCATCTTCCTGAAAAGTTCCTGACAAACCTCATCTGTCACCCTCTTGAAAGTGTGAAGTTTGATATTGTTGTGACAAGCTTTTTATACATCCATCATGACAGGGTTTTTCTGTGAATCACAATCAACCTATCCGTGGCTGGTATTTATGTATAATAAGGAGTAAGTGGTCCAAATCATGTTTGCATGCTCCTAAGGTTTACTACGAACTGACCGAAGTCCTAGATGGAAAAAAAATGCATTATTGGTCAGTATAAATAAATATTGAGGCTATTCCTGTTAAGGCATGGCGTATGTCTCAAGTCTGAGCAGCCTCTGACTAGTTGGTTTGTTAGTTAGTTGAGATTAATTGACTGGTTTCCTGAATGTGCCAATTACTTTGTTGGTCATTGTTTTAGGCTGTTTTGTATAGCTTGCCTGTTGAAAAATATCATGCAATTCTGAGGAGGATCCTTGAAATGGCCTATGTTCTGACCACAGTCAACTTGAGTGAAGGCACTGTGCGGTAAAAACGTTGTGAGTCTTAGGTTTAACTTGAGCCGTTTTAATAAAAAACTAATATGTAGCTGGAGGAAAACTGAATGCTTCAGTCCAAACCCAGAGTTCATACACCTTTCCATTACAGAGTTAACAGTCCTGAGGTCTTGGCATTGTATTGCCCAAGATCGAAAAACATCCCATCATGCAATATTAATGATGTCTCTTTCACTCCCTGCAACCATCCTTTGGTTTTCCATTAAAATTCACACATTATTTTCGCTTTGAAAGGCATTTGGGTTAGGGGAGAGGATTGCTGTAGTGGGTTAATAAGTTTTGGTGGTCACTTTTGTGAGAGAAAGACTAACAGAACTTTTGCTAAATGTTGACTTAGTCACAAAACGAAAGAATGAAATACATGACATAATTTCCCGGGATTTCCCTGCGTTTTTGCGCGATTGGGATTCTCCCCAATTTCTCTGCATAATGGACCAAGCTTTGAAGGCCAATACTCCACATAGGAACATCGTATTGAAATGGGGTTTGGACCACAGTTTTCCATTCTCCACGATTTAGCCTTTGTTGTATCCGAACCTGCAGTTGTCCTTCAACAAAATGGAACCTGCTGCCTTTGTGGACCACAAAAGCAAGAAAGTAGTGGAAACAGTTCAGACAAACATACTTCAGGAGGCAGGTTTCAACAATGGTTATATTAGATGAGCTCAGGAAGCATACTTTCTGTTGATAACAATGTCTTTTGCAAATTTGACAGGCTGTTGGCGATTCGGAAGGAGCGTTCCCGAGATGCTGCAAGGTCTCGAAGAGGCAAGGAGAACTTTGAGTTCTATGAGCTGGCGAAGCTCCTCCCCTTACCAGCAGCCATTACTAGTCAGCTGGATAAGGCTTCAATCATCCGTCTCAGCATCAGCTACCTGAAAATGCGAGACTTCTCCATCCAGGGGGACCCCGTCTGGGAACCCCAGCCACCCTACCCCTCAAACCAGTCGAGAGTCAACCGGTCTTCCGCATGTCTTAACCAGGGTATGTACTCTTGCCTTCAGCAATACTGTAAGGGTGAAATCAGTGGGGGTTCAAAGCAGCAGTGACTACAGTGTGCAGTTTTTCACTGGAATGACGCCAGAAGGAATGTTATGACTTTTATTTATATAATATATTGTATAGATGCCTCAGTGGGAATGTGCCAGTGTGTCCGCGTCCTTCACAATTAGCAATGGTAAAGGTAAAAAATTGCCGCAATTTTCTTCTGAGAACCTCTTTTTCTGGCATTTTAGTTGCGCTATGCGAAGTTGCACATATGACTGAAATTCTGATATAATTTTTGCCCCCTTTCTTTGTAACAACAACACTGTATGCCTGTGCCAATCAGACCTGGTAAGATTAAGCTCATACTCGATCTATTCTGTTTTGGTCAGGCCGAAAATGTCTGTGTTCAAATTTTCTTACTAGCAGTCCTTTTCACTTTGTCAAGTGCTCAGTGGTTTTGTAATTAAATCTAAGTAGGCCCTAAATATAATGTATTATTGTATCTTTACTAACCCCAAAATTTAACTATTCTTTCACTTTATTAATAAATAATGAATAAATTATTATTAATATTATTATTAATATTGCCTGGCCTCAGCCTCGGATGGACTGGCCTTTGCCTCATAGGGTGCGGCCTCGTCTTTTGCCTCAGAGGTTCCGGCTTTGAATACAACACTGATGATGCTAATGCTAGTTTCAAATTATGAAAGACCTACCCAGATTACTTTCAAACTTGTTTTGGCATGTAGGCCGAGGTCATAAGCCCTGTAACATGAAAAATCCGAAGGCTATCCACAATTAAGAAAATCAGGTAATAATGGTGGCTTATTCCTAACGAATAAAACAAGGAGGTTTTGGGCATCCAAATTCTCTTCAGGACTACCAAAATTACCAACATGGTTGCCTGATGGACAACCAGGGAACAATCTTGAAATTTAGGCCTGATTTCTTCATTCAAGCTTCATGATATTTGAATTTCCAGCCACAATTACATATTGCAATATCTTACTTGACCCCTACCTACAATTCAAAGCTCATTTGAAATCTGTCTCGAGTTGAGGAGAAATAAGGAATTAAACAGAAGTTTTAACCACAGCGATGACTGTAAATAAAAATGTTTAGCTATATATTTCAAGGAGATGAGTGACAGCCCTGGGTTTTGGGGCATTTTCAGTACCTTGATGTTTTGTCATCATATCATATATCCTGACCCTAACCTACTTTTGGATGATCACCCTACCCCTGGTAAATAGTCAAGCATCCAGCTTCATTTCTGATGGAGATGAAGGATAGAGAGGGAGAGAGAAAGAAAAAGTCTTTGGTAAGCATTCAATGAAACCTAATTAAACAGCAGTGTTAACAAAACGGGTTCTCAAGGCCTCATCTGCATATTCATGAGCCTGGATGTACGGAAACTTGAGAAGACCACCTGCCAGAGTACGGTAGCAGACAGGTGCCTGTAACTTAGCAATTGGAAGGGAGCCACGCGGCCCCTCGCGATATGCAGGAGGGCAAGGGCTCCGGATGGAATAGCGAAGAGGTCCTCTGGTCTTTGTATGACACAATTGATTGGGATGAAGATTGACATGCATTGGACTGGCGAAGATCGGCGATGAACCTGACAGCTGGGCTTTCAGTTTGTTTCTCCTCATCTTAGAGGGGCTAAATGGGGATTCTTCATGTCCCAGAGCTGATTGTAATGGGAGGTCAGATGGGTGAAAGATGGGATGTGGTAAGATCATGCATGGGATTTTGTTTTCCTGGTTATAGAAAGTTGGTAGATTGCTGTCAAAAATGTATTACCAATCAAACCACTTCATTATTCTGACAAAAGTTCACTCTGGTTGATTCTGAATGGCAGATGCAACTCTTTGATGTGAAACTGTCAGGACTCAGGAAATAGATGAAACTTTTTGCAGTATTCTCTATTTGAGTGAGAGTTTTTGTGCTATTCATTCCCTTGGTGATCTATCATTATTATCAGACCAATCGTTGACCATCGTAGGGGAGAGCCCCGGTTAGTTGGAACATTTTTTCCCCAAATATCCTCATTTTCCAAAAACAAAATGCACTCAAGAAACAATACCTACCCTGTTAGGGGACTATTTGGGTGTGTCACAAATGCAGCCATTAAAAGTCTGCTCCTTTGGATTGTTCAGGAAATGTTACAATGAGAAGATGTCGGTGATAGGCATTTCAACTAACCCTGCCTACGGGGGCTTGCAAAATATTGGGGGAAAAATTCTCAACTGAATTAATTGCATAGCAATAAAACTAGGTCACATTGGTTATAAATCAGAATCTCCGCTATGTTTGCAGACTAAGTTTAAGAGTTGAAACATGTTTTCAGAGTAAAGGTAAACTTGGGAAAATGCAGGGTACATTGATGCATGCATATAGCATGTTCCAACAACCCATCCCTAAATGTTCAAAGTTACCCTGTGGAACATCTAGACCTTCGTAAACTCAAAACCAGAAGTAGGTACCATGCAGGTGAAGAAGCCATTTTGTGCCTTATATTGCAGCTGATGTCTAGAGCTGTGAATATTCTCAAACCAGTACATTTTGGTTATTTTCATCCTCTAAAAAATGACAGCAGTTTGATTTTCGAGGGAATCGATTCAAGGTGCCGAAAAACGAACAATTTCTCTTCATTCCGGTCATGTTGAACGACTTGGTCTGAAAGTAATATGGTGGATGGAACGATGGGTATTAGCAAGGGCTACCCCTAGGTGGTAATATTAGGTGAAAATAATTCTACTCCTAGATAGAAACTCTATTTCAACTTACCCTGCATTCCAACTAACACTGCGCTCCCCTACCTTTTTGTACATATTGGCCAGTTGAGTGATATATTGCCTGGATATAAAGTGCACATCCCCCCCCCCCTCTATTTCACTAGAACTAACCCTTCCCTGCCCCCTGAATCTTTTGAGCTGTATATTAAGTTAAATTTTACTTTGATATTGTGTAAAACAATTTGATTAGTCATGTTGGCCTGTTATGTCACATACTGTACGTGACATTAAATCTGTTGCACATATTCCAAATTTTCTCAAAATAATGTTTGCCCTGGACTAATTGAAATTCTTGGTATTCACTCACTGAAGTGATTACTGGTTGCTGACATTACAATACCTGTCACTTTTCTTTGTACCGTAATTTAATCAATATTCAGATTACATTCAGGGTATGCAGTATGTACCAAATAAATTGTTATTTCTTCCTTTTATAGTTTTCTCGAGATGATGAACCCCTCGGTAGTTGTCCGATTTTTGCTGGAATTAATTGCCGGATTGACAAATAGAATCCAATAATTGCTCCGAAAAGCACCTGTAACAACATGATCGTCTAATGAACACCAGGGAGGAAGATAATCTGGGTATAATCATTACATGCTATGATTTCTATATGAAGGCAGTTTAGAGGCAGTTTGGGGTGATTGACCGGAAAAGGGGGATCCTTGAAGCTGGGGTTCAGAAGGTAATGTGAGCAGAGATCACTTTGTTCTGTGATATGCTTGTAACGCTTGCCTTTCTCATCTCTGTGATGTAGAATGCAGTAGGATTGATAAGGAAGACATGATTCAGTGGGTGATAGATTCCTGAATTATATCACAAGGGTACAAGGGTCGGAATGTCTATAGTGTTTGTTCCAATGGTCCAACCACTGGGAAGTTCAGATTGGTCCAGACCCCCTCCCTCCCCCCACCTCCATCTCTAATGTTATCAGGACCACCACATCTATATTGTCTTTTGCACAAACAAACTGCTTCGTTGGAGCCCTCTCTCCAACTATCAGCAGGTGGTTGCACCCATGTATTACCAATTTCCAAACTGGAAGGAATCATTTGGGGAGGGGGGTCAAAATGAAAAAGAGGCCCTCACACTCATAATGAATCATTTAGGACTTCACAGAAAGTATCCTGAAAAAAGAAAGTATCCTGAAAGAGAAATGCTTGACTCATTTTGGTACAATGTACATTAGTAAAAGAAGAAAAAAACTAAAACAATAAATTTTAGGACTCAGACATGTGCATGCTTTGTTGAAGCAATCAATTATCTCAATGGGGGGGTGCCTCTCATTAAAATGTGGCCACTGACAAATTTCTTGTTTTGGGGTCCTAATAAATGCACAGTGAAAATCAGACGGGAAGTCTGGAAAAAAATTATTTTTACTTTTTAGTCATCTTCAACGATCACAGGACCCAAACATTAGGCCCCGATTCCATGGGGTGTTTTTTTTATACAATTGTGTGGATGCATATCCGATCTGATGCAGTATATTTACTTGTATACCACGAAGGTTATAATTTCTCTCTGCTAAATAGAACATTAAATTCAACCTTTCGATATTTCATAGAGTTGTCAGTTGCCGTGGAGATTTCATAATATGCCATATGTATATATGTATGTATAATAAGTATCGAGAAACATTATAACATGACCATTCTACATGTACTTTCAGCATGGTTTATCCAGCATCATCCCACTTTGGAGAAAGTCCCTCTTTCTCTTTTCCACTGCTAACCCATGAAGGTGGGGGGAGGGGGTTAGGGCATGTGGAGAGAACTTGTGGCAAGTGCACATGCCCCCTTGGCCCCCCCCCCCGCAGGATCCCCCCCTGCTTAGCATATGAGCATTGGAGTGGGGGAAACCTTCAATACCTGCGATAGAAAAAAGGCTGTAGTTGCTGCTACATGTAGTTGAACCCAAATTTACTTTGTAAGTTTGGGCTAATACAAAACAGCTGATGCAAACCCTCCATAATAATCGGAAGGAGAATTTCTGGAAGGAGAAGGAGAGTGGCCCATGGCCGGAAGGGTGTCACTGGGCTGCTAGAATAAGGGGGCAGTGTCATAGGTTACCCATTGAGCATGCCTGATGGTAGATTTCAGTACATTTGCATCTAGGAGACAGGTGAGTATTCACTCGTAAATTCACAAACCGCTGAACCAGTGAGTTTTGTGGATTACACCCAGTAAGAAATTTTTGAGAGTCACTGTCCGAGACTGAAGTGAATGACTATGCTGGTGCTTTGAGGCAGAGCCCTAGTGCAAAGCGTTTTGTATAATTGTGTGTCCAATATTAATATTAGACAATGGAATGAAATGATACCAGAGGGTTGATGGAGCTGGGGGGGGGGGGGGGGGTGGGGGGGGGGGGGGGAGGGGGGTTGTACTCAGTACCCACCATCTACTAATCTGCTTATAGTCAAACTTGACTGGTTCTGGTTTGGCCTGAAATTGCTGCATTGTTAGTGATCGTTCTATAGTTTCAGTTTGCTGCAACATAATAACTGCCATTGCTTTAAAATAATAATAATAATATTAAAAGGTATTTATATAGCGCTAAATACAACCCACAAGGAGCAACGGTCTAAAGCGCTTTACAATCAGAAAAAGCTTGGTTAAAGAGATGCGTTTTTAACTGTGATTTGAAACTTGTAACAGATGTTGCACTCTTAATGGAAATGGGAAGAGCATTCCTGTGATACGATGCTAGTTTAGCAAAAGTAAAATCGCCATAGGATTTCTTTGCGGGTCGGAGGAACAACAAGATCCTGTTTATTAGAGTTTTGAAGAGACCTATATGGTTGGTATGAATGCAGCAGATCTCTGATATACAAAGGGGTTCCCGTGGTGAGGGTGCGAAATGCAATGAGGAGAACTTTAAAAAATCATCCTCTGCTCAACAGGAAGCCAATGTAAGTCATGAAGTATCGGTCTGGCGTTAGAGCGCTTAGACTACCTAGTAACCAGCATAGCAGCGCAGTTCTGGACACGCTGTAACTTCACTAAGGCATTACGAGGTAACCCGCAAAGCAAAGAGTTACAATAGTCAATGGTGGAAAGACAAAGCATGCACCAACAGTTTGATGGACTTAGTACACTGAGGTATGGACGGATTCTTATCAATGTTACGTAAGTGAAAGTAATATTCAGGATGTGACTCTCTGGTGGTCATTATTCCAGAATAAACAACAACCTGAACGGGCTACATCTTGGACAAAATCCATTGTAACACCCCCCTCATACCTGAAGTAATGGCTAGATAGAACCCCCGCTCCCCCACACAATGTTGGATCTGAGACCCCAACACTTGTACAACGATGTTGGTTGCATTCAACATTGTACTGGGGGTACATGTGGTGCGCTTCGAGATCGGTATTTCCAGTGCCCCGAGTCGGGTAGGCAGTAAGTGTTCCAACAATTTTGACCGAGATTGTGGAGGCTTTCATAAGGGGCAACAGTGTGAGAGGAAGCACTCACATATCACAACTCCCTGGCTGGCTAATATATGCTGCCTATATGTGAATGTACTGATGTATGCTAGCACACAGGTTACACTGACCTAGTGACCACAGTAGGACTTTTAGGCCCAATCATCAGTTGGCACAATTTCCGCACAAAGCAAAGTGAAATGAACTGCCCGGAAAGGGGGGGCCTCCCTGGACCCTTACCCTACATTCACTCTCCCTTTTAGGAAAGACAAGCACCCCATCGCAAGCACTAGAAATCTGTTTTTTTTTGTGTGTGTGTGATTCTTTGCTGGAGGCCAGAAGTGGTTGATTTTTTTTACATCACTGGGGCCTATCATAATATGCACCAAGGCCCACAAAGCGGATGATGCCTAATGGATGATTACCCTTGATGTAAAAGATACCAAGTAAACACATGTGGGTGTGTCATCATACAATACATTACAGTCTTGAAGGAATGGAAACTGCTCAAGATATGTTTGTCTCTAATAAACAGCAGTATATACAGTGTATTTGGCTCTCCCACTTCACTTCCCCTTCAAAGTAAAAGATTCTGATTGAATACACACAGGTTTTGTCTGGCCCACCAATAGATTAGTCCGATTAGTTAGCAGAAAAAACAAATGCATGTGTAGTTATCAGTATAAACCGAATTAATGCTCGATTTGATAACAGGAGGGGCAGGTGAATGGAGGATATTAGGAACTCAATGGAATGTTGGACAAGGAGACAGATATAGGTCTGAATTACTTTCCATCATGAACAGATAGTTAGTAGTATTCTTCAGATGATATCTTCATTCCCCTGGTTTGTTTAGTTTATCATAATACCTCTTGGGAGGGAGTGGGTAGGATGGACTCCCAAGTCCCTCTGAGTCAGAGAATCACAAGCGGCACACTTCCTTCAGGGGGATTTCCCTATATTCCAGTTGCATCAATTAGCACATATGATTATGGTACATGATAACAAGTTTGGACTGTAAGCTAAGTTTAGACCTGAAAATGTGTTAGGCTACCATTTTACACGTTATCTTAATAAGCCTCAAGGGAAGCAGCATCATCTTTGAAGTGCTGTTCTTTTTCCCGTCAAATGGCATCGGAGAGTTTAACAGTTGTTGTTTTGGGAAGTGTAGTGAGTTGATTCCCTTGCTTTGCATTACATATGTATTTAATGGGGGGAGGGGGAGTTGTCTCCTGGAATCCTCGATGACTAAAGAGGGGATTCTGACTGGAGCTGTCGAGCTGGAGGAGAGAGTGAAACCTAGGGCTGATCCACCTTTCATCATGCAAAGAAAGCTGTTCTGAATTGAAAAACAATGAAAAGGCCATCGTGTTTGGTAGGCCTATGGCCAGGCACAGTATGAATTATATTTATTTCTCTACAAAACTAGTGTATATGGGTATAATTATTATTGAATGAGTAGAACATGAAGCCTTGGGCCCCAAATTTGAACTGTGAGCTTTCGATGCCTCCTAAGTGACGCCATTGAACTGTTTGGGGACTGGGATAGGGGACTGGGGAGGAGGACATGGCCCTTAGGCCATATGAAAATCCCCCATTAACTTCAATATCTCATTACACAGTATTACTTTTTGGAACAGTGCACGTACCTTCCAAAACTAGAGCAAAGTGTTGTTTTGGTTCTAGGTGACACACCACATGACCTGGAAGAGGGGGGGGTCAGTTTTTTGTAAGGGGATTAAAGAAGAAATAGAATAGAATTGCATATGTTTGTAGCCCATACTTACCTGAATGATGACAGGAAGTTTTTTATCTAAGATTACCCAAGATTCTCAAAGGGGAGAGAGGAGAGAGTGGTCCTCTTATTAAACACTTTCCCTGAATAAAAAACAGGGAAGGGAGCGGGGGGAACATAGGGAACGGGAGGTGAACAAGGGAAAGGAGGTGAACATAAGGGAATTGGTGAATATAGGGGAAGGTAGGTGAATATAGGGGAAGGGTGTGAAAATAGGGAGGAAATGAAAAACAGGGAAGGGAGGGGGTTGAAAAAACAGGGAAGGCAGGGAAGGGAGGGGGAAGGGGGAACCTAGGGCAAAGGGAGTGTGACAAACAGGGAAGGGAGGTGAACATAGGGGAGGGAGAGGTGAAAAGGGAAGGGAGGTGAACAGGGGGAAGGGAGGGGAACATAGGGACGGAGGGGACATCGGGAAAGGGAGGGGAACATGGGGAAGGGAAGGGGGGGAACACAGGGAAGGGTGGGGAACACAGGGAAGGGAGGGGAAAATAGGAAGGGAAGTGAACATAGGGGAAGGGAGGTGAAAACAGGGAAGGGCGGGGAACATAGGGAAGGGAGGGGAACATAGGGGAAGGGAGGTGAACATGGGGAAGGGAAGGTGAACACAGGGAAGGGAGGGGAACATAGGGAAGGGAGGGGAACACAGGAAAGAGGGGAACATAGGGAAGGGAGGGGGGAAACATGGGAAGGAAGAGGGGGATAGAGAGAACCCAGGGATGGAGGGGGAACACAGGAAGGGGGGGAACATAGGGAAGGGAGCTGAACATAGGGGAAGAGAGGTGAACACAGGGAAGGGAGGGGGAAAAAAATGAAAAAACAAAAAAAAGAAAAAAAAACATAGGGAAGGGAAGTGAACATAGGGAAGGGAGGGGAAACATAGGTGGAAGGGAGGTGAAAACAGGGAAGGGAGGGAGGGGAACATAGGGGAAGAGGTGGGTGAAAACAGGGAGGGGAGGGGACATGGAAGGGAGGGGAAAACATGGAGGGAAGTGAACAAAAGAGGAAGGGAGGGGAACATAGGGGAAGAGAGGTGAACATAGGGAAGGGAGGTGAACATAGGGGAAGGGAAGCGTAGGGAACACAGGGGAGGAAGGGAGGGGAAACATAGGGAAGGGAGGTGAACACAGGGAAGGGAGGGGAACGTAGGGAAGGGAGGGGAACAAGGAGGGAGGGGGATAGCAGAGAAGAACACAGGGAAGGGTGGGGAACACAGGGAAGGGAGGGGAACATGGGGAAGGGAGGTGAACATAGGGGAAGGGGGGGAACACAGGAGGGAGGGGAACATAGGGGAAGGAAGTGACATAGGGAAGGGAGGTGAACATAGGGGAAGGGGACGGTGAAAACAGGAAGGGAGGGGACATGGGGAAGGGAGGTTTGAAAAAGGGGAGGGAGGGGAACATAGGGAGGGAGGGGAACCTAGGGGAGGGAAGTGAACATAGGGAAGGGAGAGTGAAATAAGGAAGGAGTGTGAACATTAAGGGGAAGGGAGGGTGAATGAAAACAGGGAAGGGAGGGGAACATAGGAAGGGAGGGGAACATAGGGAAGGGAGGGGAACCTAGGGGAAGGGAGGTGAAACCACAGTGAAGGAGGGGAACATGTGGGAAAGGGAAAAAAAAAAAAAAAGAAATAAAAAAGAAAAAACCAATCCCAACAACACCCACCCGAAAAGAAGGGAGAAAAAAAAAAAGAAGGGAGCGAAAGATAAGGGAGGTGAACATAGGGGAAGGGAGGGGAACACAGGGAAGGGGAGTGGGAAACATAGGGGAGGGAGAGGGAGTGAAATAGGGAAGGAAGGTGAACATAGGGGAGGAAGGGAGGTGATGAAAAGAGAAATGTTGAAACAGGGAAGGGAGGGGAACATAGGGGAAGGGAGGGGAAGGTGATGAAAACAGGGCCAGTGAGGGGGGGGGGTGGGGGGAACCATAGGGAAAAGGGGGAGGGGAACATAGGGAAGGGAGAGAGGGAGAAAAAGGGAAGGGAGGGTTGAAAGTTTCATTTAGGGGAAGGGGGGGGAAGAGGGTGGAAAACAGGGAAAAGAGAAGAGGGAAAAAAGAAGAGAGGGGGGAACATAGGGAGGGGAGAAGGGAGAGGTGTGATGAAAAAAGGGAAGGGGGAGGGGAACATAGGTGAGAACATAGGAAAGGGAGTTGAACTCTAGGGGAAGAGAGAGAGGAAGAGAGGTTGAGACACAGGGAGGCACCAGGGAGGGGAGGGAGGGGGGAAACAGGGGGGAACATAGGGAAAATGGGGGGGGGAACATAGCGGGGGGAACAGAAGTGAAAGGAGAACCAGTGAACATAGGGGAAGGGGGTGAACATAGGGGGGAAGGGAGGTGAAAAATACGGGACCAGGGAGCGGGGGGAACATAGGGGAAAGGAGGTGGTGTGAAAAACAGGGGCCCGCGTCCGGAGGAGGTGGGGTTGTTGTGACCCCTGGCCCCCCCCCCCCTGTGTGGAGTGGTGGTGGAAAAACAGGGGAGGGAGGGGGGAGGGGGAAGGGAACATAGGGAAGGGAGGGGAACAGGGGAACCCGGGAAGTGAACACTTTAAGGCACGGAGCCAGGTGAACATAGGGGAAGGGAGTGGTGAAATGAAAACAGGGAAGAGAGGGGAACATAGGGGAAGGGAGGTGAAAACAGGGAAGGGAGGGGAACATAGGGGACGGGAGCTGAACATAGGGGAAGAGAGGTGAACACAGGGAAGGGAGGGGAATCATAGGGAAGGGGGGGGAACAGAGGGGAGGGAAGTGAACATAGGGGAAGGGGGTGAACAAGGGAAGGGAGGTATGAAAAAACAGGGAGGGGGGGGAACATAGGGAAGGGAGGGGAAAACAGGGGAGGGGAGGTGCAAACAGGGGAGGGAGGTGAAAACAGGGGAGGAGGGGAACATAGGGAAGGGAGGGGAACATAGGGGAAGGGAAAGTGAAAATAAGGAAGGGAGGTGGGCCGAGGTGAACATAGGGAAGGGAGGTTTGAAAACAGGGAAGAGAGGGAAATAGGGGAAGGGAGGTGAATGTGAAAACAGGGAAGGCGAGGGGAACATAGGGAAGGGAGCTGAACATAGGGGAAGAGAGGTGAAAACAGGGAAGGGAGGGGGAAAAAATAGGGGAAGGGAGCTTGTGAAACACGGAAAGGGGGAAACAAGGAAGGGAGGGGAACATAGGAAGAGAGGGGGAACAGGGGAAGGGAGGGGAACATAGGAAGGGAGGGGAACACAGGGAAGGGAAGGGGGATGGGAAGGGAGGTGACATAGGAAAGGTGAGGGCGGATAGGGGAAGGGGGGGGGAGAATAGGGAAAGGAAAGGGAACACCAGGGAAGGTGAGGGGACTTAGGGAAGGGAGGGGAACATAGGGAAGGGAGGGGAACAACGGGAAGGGAGGTTTCGAACACAGGGGAGGGCAAGGGGGACAAACGCGGAAGGGAAGGGGACACAGGGACCAGGGAGGGGGACACAGGGAAGCCGGGGGGACAAGGGAAGGGAGGGGGGACAAGGCAAGGGAGGGGCGACACCAGGGGGGGGGGGGAACATAGGGGAAGGGCCAGGGGGGAAACAGGGAAAGGGAGCCGGGACACTAGGAAAAGGAGGGGAAAATAGGAAACGGGGGAGGGCGGGGGTCAACATAAGAAAAGGTAGCGGGAACACGGGAGGGGAACACTAGCGGAAGGGAGGGGGATTGCAGGGAAGGAGGGGACACAGGGACAGGGATGGGAACATAGGGAAGGAGGGGAACACAGGGAAGGGAGGGGGACACAGGGAAGGAGGGGAACAAAGGGAGGGGCGGGGAACATAGGAAAGGGAGGGGAACACAGGGAAGGGAGGGGACACAGGGAAGGTAGGGGTGGGGAACATAGGGGAAGGGACGGGGAAAACAGGAAAAGGAGGGGAAATAGGGGGAAACAAAGGGAGGGGAACACGGGGGAGGGAAGGGGGGAACACGGGGAAGGGAGGGGGATATAGGAAAGGGAGGTGAACATAGGGAAGGGAGGGGAACACAGGGAAGGGTGGGGAACACAGGGAAGGGAGGGGACACAGGGAAGGGAGGGGAACACAGGGAAGGGTGGGGAACACAGGGAAGGGAGGGGAACATAGGAAAGGGAGGGGAACATAGGGAAGGGAGGGGAACATAGGGAAGGGAGGGGGACACAGGGAAGGGAGGGGAACATAGGAAAGGGAGGGGAACATAGGAAAGGGAGGGGAACATAGGGAAGGGAGGGGAACATAGGAAAGGGAGGGGAACATAGGAAAGGGAGGGGAACATAGGAAAGGGAGGGGAACATAGGAAAGGGAGGGGAACATAGGGAAGGGAGGGGAACATAGGAAAGGGAGGGGAACATAGGGAAGGGAGGGGAACATAGGGAAGGGAGGGGAACACAGGGAAGGGTGGGGAACACAGGGAAGGGAGGGGAACATAGGAAAGGGAGGGGAACATAGGAAAGGGAGGGGAACATAGGGAAGGGAGGGGAACACAGGGAAGGGTGGGGAACACAGGGAAGGGAGGGGAACATAGGAAAGGGAGGGGAACACAGGGAAGGGAGGGGAACATAGGAAAGGGAGGGGAACACAGGGAAGGGAGGGGAACACAGGGAAGGGTGGGGAACACAGGGAAGGGAGGGGAACATAGGAAAGGGAGGGGAACATAGGAAAGGGAGGGGAACATAGGAAAGGGAGGGGAACATAGGAAAGGGAGGGGAACATAGGAAAGGGAGGGGAACACAGGGAAGGGTGGGGAACACAGGGAAGGGTGGGGAACACAGGGAAGGGTGGGGAACACAGGGAAGGGTGGGGAACACAGGGAAGGGTGGGGAACACAGGGAAGGGTGGGGAACACAGGGAAGGGTGGGGAACACAGGGAAGGGAGGGGAACATAGGGAAGGGAGGGGAACACAGGGAAGGGTGGGGAACACAGGGAAGGGAGGGGAACATAGGGAAGGGAGGGGAACACAGGGAAGGGAGGGGAACATAGGAAAGGGAGGGGAACATAGGAAAGGGAGGGGAACACAGGGAAGGGTGGGGAACACAGGGAAGGGAGGGGAACATAGGGAAGGGAGGGGACACAGGGAAGGGAGGGGAACACAGGGAAGGGTGGGGAACACAGGGAAGGGTGGGGAACACAGGGAAGGGTGGGGAACACAGGGAAGGGAGGGGACACAGGGAAGGGAGGGGAACATAGGAAAGGGAGGGGAACACAGGGAAGGGAGGGGAACATAGGAAAGGGAGGGGAACATAGGAAAGGGAGGGGAACATAGGAAAGGGAGGGGAACACAGGGAAGGGTGGGGAACACAGGGAAGGGTGGGGAACACAGGGAAGGGTGGGGAACACAGGGAAGGGTGGGGAACACAGGGAAGGGAGGGGAACACAGGGAAGGGTGGGGAACACAGGGAAGGGAGGGGAACATAGGAAAGGGAGGGGAACACAGGGAAGGGTGGGGAACACAGGGAAGGGTGGGGAACACAGGGAAGGGAGGGGAACATAGGAAAGGGAGGGGAACATAGGAAAGGGAGGGGAACATAGGAATCCCATGCTGGAATGTTTGGAGAGTGAGTGTGTTGGACTCTAAGAATAATCGGCTACCCTGGCTTGGACCATGGCCTTCTTGTTCGGCTGAAAATTGTCTGACTGCTGTAAACATTTCGTTCAGCAGTCTTACCACCTGTGGGTGACTGTCATCGCCCTCCAATGGTTTAATTTAATGCCCGCCTCCCTCCCCTGTTGTATGGATAGTAATTGTCAACTTATTTGTTATTCATGTTGTCAGTCACTCCCCGCTTGTATGTCATCATGTGTCAGCCCCTGGGAGGCAATGTTACCCTATGATCCCTGAGTGTCACCCAGTGTGATGCAACACCCAAGGGTCAATGAGCTACCTGAAGTAGTAGGAAAACAAACTCACATGGTTCCGGCAATAGGGTAGATGTATTTCCTGTTTATTCCAGTGACTACTGGCACCCAATTGGCACAGCCACTGGGATGAGGGGTGGGGCGGGGGGGCGGGGGGTGTGTGGGGGGAGGGTGGTTGGGGGTTGACCGCATATGTCATATTTCACAAAAACAAAACTTAGCTTTTTGATACTTTCGAGTACTTTGGACCAACCCTACCACAGGATACGCAAGATTGAGAGGGCAGAGGGTCCTATATGTAGCATATTTCGACATTTTTTAATGACCTTCAATAGAGGGGCGTCCCTATTGCACTCCCTGTAGATAGACAGTGGTGTCACAGTTGTTCGTAAGAGTCAAGTGACTTGGACCCCTGGTGAACTGGGTGTGTTGGGGGGGGGGAGCAAGGTAAGCAGCCAGAGGTGGCTAAAGGAACTTGGTAGCCTAGTTCTTGCATTCTATTCTAAGTCGCCATTAGCACAGACATGCCGTTACCATGCTGTAGAAGTTTTATACATGTGGGTGGTAAGTGGGCTCGTATCTTGCATTGCTTGTAGCTGTTTTTGTAGCTGTTTGGACTCTAGACCATTACCTACAGTGGCCATACGGTTTCCACATAGGCACCTCGAGGCTGGCCTATGTCTGGAAAATTGTCTGCTGTCATAGGGAATCCCTAAGAAGGGGATTCCCACTAAGAAGTGTACGGCAGCCACAGTTTTCCCGTCTCCATGAATTCCAAGTACACAACTGTGTGGCGGCCATAACAGTGTGACTGCTAACTGCAAGCGACCAAAGGATCAATATGGCAGCCTCAAAATGCAATCGGCCATAAATTCCCGACTACTTCATGGCCGCCCATCAGGAATGTGACCTAAAGATCAATGGCAGCCCACAGGTGTGGCCTGTTGGCCATTTTTTCTGGCCTGCGAACTAAATCTGGCTAACAAAATGAATCCTTAAATCATCAGTTAAGGTGCGAGACATAATACGGTTATTTATCTTATCTTGTGTTTTTTTCCTTTATCCTAGTGACCTTTAGAAATAAAAAAAATCTTGATATGCTATGCGACAACCTGGTTGCGCCTCTGCTTACAGAGTGAATGATCATGTCTCAGAGGAAAAATTACAAACCACTGCTCTATTAATTTATCCTTGAGAGTTAAAAAACAATTGATTGCCTCATTTTATGCATTTAATCTAATAACACATGTTCACATTCATTCACATATCCCTTGTTTTATTGATGTTGACTGAACTCCCAGCACAATGTTGTTTGTCCATCAGTCCCTTCAATTCTGACATACCAAAGTATGTGACAAACGTGTGTCTCCAGGGAGAGCTCCAGAGGTAATGTTGTCACGATTCAGCACTTAGTTAATACAAGTTACCTTACACACACGAGTTGGCACCAGTATAGGTAGGTTGGTACAGTAGAGTACCTGCAAGAATTTAAACCTCATCATGTGTCTGTTATGTAGTGCTCTGAAGTTGAAACAGTCATAGATCATTAAGTCCTTCCTTTTAGGTTTAGCGTCCCTCTTAGGCTTTTAAAAGGAAGGGGGTATAACCTGGGACCTAATCCACTACCCTGAGAGCTACATACGGGGTGAAGGGGGTGTATTCAAATCAGAAAAATCGGGGGGTGGGGGGTATTTGAATGCTACATTAGGGGGTGGGGGGGGGGTATTCCTGCCAGAAGGGATGCAGGAGAAATCAGCTTCAGCTGGCTAGCATGCTGCCTGGGTGTTTTCGAGTTGGTTACCATATTTCTGTACTTTCTTTCACATATTCAAAAAGGAACTATTGGATGACCTTGTTGCCCAACAAAAAGCTCCATTGCACTCACAAGTACAATTTGCAGTCTCACTTCCCCCATTTGCACTCACCCCACTAATCAGGCAGAATCAAGCCCCACAATTTGAGTGTATCCACTGTTTACATTTGGTATGTCTTTCAGCTCCATTGCACTCACAAGTACAATTTGCAGTCTCACTTCCCCCATTTGCACTCACCCCACTAATCAGGCAGAATTCAAGCCCCACAATTTGAGTGTATCCACTGTTTATTACATTTGGTATGTCTTTCAGCTTGCACTATTTTTTGAGAGTCATTCAACATAGTGTATTTAATCCTCGTTGGCACCCTACTTTGGAAAATCGGGTTTAAGATATGGAGGGGTACTCTTCCTGAGAATTGTGGAATGGGTGAACTACGAAGAATTATCATTTCGAATTTGCATTCTCTCACACCTGATTGGTGATGCAGGCACATGTTGTTAATTTTGGCAGGGACAAGAGCATCATATTCACATTCAGTTTGGGTCCATTACCGCTGCAGTTGGTGCTATGGCTGAAAATGTAAAACAGCTGAATAAAAAAGCATGGCTTGAAATATCACCTGATGTGTAGACCATCAAAGGAATACCGGGAGTCTAGAAACAATGATTACCAGTTATTCCCTGTAAGCAATTAGTTGATAGCAGTGAAAAATACCTGGCCAAAGTGTGTCGGAAAAAATTTGCCTCCAAATATTCTGGATTGTACTGATCTTAGCAGGTGTCCAAATCTAGAACCAGTAATTACCAGTAATTTTTAGCTCAAACCAGATATATGCTGGTTGAGCTATTGGAATCTGCATGTCACTCATTTGTGACTGATAGAACCACTGAATGCGCAACCACTCCTGACACATGGGGCGATGCCCGTGTTTTTGTCCATATGTCAGTGATGGAAGTATGTCACTTGAGATGAAAGAGCAGACAAACCTTTCCGACACGCAGGCATACCTTTCCAGAATGGACCAGTTAAAAAATCCCCTATCTGTTTCAGGTGTCACCTTGTTTCCATTGGAAAGTCTGTATGTTGTAAAAGGTGGCTAAAGAGAGAACTTACACTGTCTCAAACACAGTAGCCTAAAAACACTTGATGTTCTGATTCTGTTTATCAAGCAACCATATTACAATGAGAGGTTCCCAAGGGCAGGCACTGGCAACCTCTGGGCCCATGAAGGCAGTTTTCCCTGGCCGTGGATGGATCGATGATTCCATGCCTAACTGCACTACAATAAACAATCTGCTTCCTCCTGCATGGCGGCTGGAAGCGGTCGGTCACGAAGTGCGCAATTGTCCCCCCCCCCAAGAAGAAGGTTGCCCATACTGTCCCTAAGGACTGCCTAGGTTCCTTATTTGCTCATCCTATCTTACTAATTACTTAGTCTAACATCCTGAGACTGAAATATCCTGTCATAATCCTGTTTTGACATTCTTTTTCTTTATATTGCAATTATTTCTTGAAGCAAAAGAAGTCATTAAAGATAGGCTGCTGTTTGCAGCAGTGTATATGTAATATGAAACTCACATTACTGTATGTAACTTAAAGATAGTCCAGAATGGTTGAATGGTCGTAACAATTAAAACCCAACATGAGAGATGTTCAGAAATAAACTATTTTGTATATCATGAAACTGTCACTGTTAAATTTATGATCAGAAGGAGTTGTCACTGTGAGTGATGTCCACAAGCTTCTCTAGAATTCTTTTTTAAAGCAGCAGCTTGACTCTTGGATAAATATAATGGGTTCCTAAGACATTCATGTACCATAAAAAGAGATGTTTGTACATAGCTCTCCAAAAGTCTCCAATTGTATGAGAAATATTGAAGTCTCTCTGTTGTTTTATTTCCACTATTCATCATTCCATTTTGTGGGGGAAGAGTCAGTTATGAAGCCTGAAAACAAGGATTGCTCTAAAAATGGACCATGTGGCAGGGTGAAATTACTAATTATATCCCCACTACCGAATTTTTTTTTTGTCAGTGCCATAACGCTTTATCCAATTGACCTGAAACTGGCACACATGTCCTCCTTAGGTAAATCTCGAAACTCATTTGCATAATTTATATTAATTTAATATCAAAGGTTTGGATTATGATGAAATTTGATGGGTTTGTGTACTCTAGTTCAAATTTCTTAAATAGATCAGGCAATTGGAGGTTCATTTAAACATGTATAATACATGATTTATGCAAGATTTCTAAGTTAGTTCGATTTTCATGAAACACGGTAGGTATGATCTACCCCCAAAATCTCATAGGTTTTGGCTCACTGGGGACTGGGGAGGGCATTCAATAGGTCTAATGCTAGATTTTTGCATCTGGCAACTTTTAGGTTTGCTGGATTTCCATGAAAAGTATTTGAGTGCAGTCCACCGTTGGTCATGACTCATCAAGTAGAGTCACTGGGAGTCAAGTAATGTGTCTAATTCGCATAATTTAGGCAATTCCTTTGATGGACAGGGTTAACAATCAAGTCTAATGAATTTGAAATTGATCGCTGATCAGTGCTATTATAGGTTACACAAACTTAGGGACTGGCAAATGTAACCAACTCATATGCTCTCAGATTTGCCGTCGTATATGCAGGATGTTCAGGAAGTCAGATCATTTGGGGGTCAGCTATGATGTTTCTTAAAAAATTGTATGCAAGTATCAATGTATCAATACAGAAAACACACCCCTAGCTAATAGCTCACAGATTGGAATTGCAGGACTGATTTTGTTTGTTACTACTAAAGTATTTTTAACAGTACATATGGAGTGCCATGTGTATGGTCAAGGGTCACATAGAGGTCCGTTTTGGACTACCTGTGAAAATTTAGAAAGGTATCATTTCATAAGTTGGATGATCATGAAAAATGTTGCTCAGCATTATTAGGGGGGGAGGGGGCATTATTGTGATGTACCCAAACCTGAGGTACAGGTGGAAAATATGTCAATCATACAAACCAGCTCGTACAGGTTTGTGATACTGCACAATTAGTGCTCTAGTTTCAATTTTGGTACGGTACTGAGCACATCCTGGAGCGGGAGAAATAGTATGAGCGCGTATCAGTTGTCGCTTTGACATTGCAACAGGTCCCGGAGGTCGAATTCACCGCCAGCGCCGGGCGTGTTCCAGAAGTGGCTGTATTTGAAGTTCGACTGGCGTGTTCATGGTCTTAGGTTCCGGTCCTGCTGTGAGCAGTGGGCTTGGTAATTTCGGGAGGTTGTTTCGGGGGCACTTGGAATAGGTCTAGGCGGTCGGCTGTGAGCAGTCGAGTCGAACCAGCCTTCGCTCCTCCAGGTTCTGAGAAAGTGGTCAATCTGGAGTTCACTGATGTCCGTCGGATGGGGACGTAAAATTGCGGTCACAGGAGTGGGTTGGGATGGTTACACCCTTGCCATAATATTATGTGAGCACTAGTCGAGAAGAAAAGGAGGAGTGTCGAAGGTGCTAATCCACGATCAAAAAAAATTCGCGTTAGGGTGCCATGATGCGTCAAATGGCTTCCTGAACCCGTAGCAAGCAATCAAATCAAATCAAATCTTGCCATAGCCATGTTTCAGTGTGGCAATGTTACAGTGCTTGGATTTTGATCAATATTAGATGTACTACAAAAGGCATTGCCATCCTCATTCTGGCAAATGATTTGACCTTAGCATATATCGGGCAAAGTGATGCGTCTTCATCAGTGAATTTAATGTGAGTTATAGTGCCAACAGACATGAGGCTGGAAAAAATATCAGCAGCGGTTCCCAAATAGGAAATGCATCAACCCCCTTCTCGGAAATCCTGAATTCTAGTGATCGTCCGCAATGTTGGATGGCAAGCACAATACTACTATTTGCAACCAATGAAGTTTTCGTAGGGAGTATGATGTAACCATATCTGGGCCCATTTAATCACTTCGAACGAAAGACATGCTGTAAGTTCTTGACAAATGTTAACCCTGCTCATTAGTGAATTGTTACACCTGTAATAGACAGCATGCAGTTTATGCTTGTTTATGCTTGTTCATGGCTGATGACGTTCAGTTATGTCGCTTTATAGTGTTCACCGGGGAGAGAGGGGGGAGGTATCAACTAGGGTTGACCACATACAGCACCTCGCTACCCTTAACAAGATCACATGGTAGTTTGGGCACTTCAGGAGACATGCCTTGGCTCCAACAGCCACTGCAGATCCTAAGGCTCTAAGTTTAGATCCTAAACACTGTACGTAACATTTTGTACAGTGTGGATGACTTTTAATCCTAAGGTCAAGGGTGTATCCAAAGATGTGCAGAAAAAGACCACAACACCATGTGTTATATACAGTATCATCAGCAGGTGAGAAAAACATCCTCTTCATACCCCAGTCATCATTGTGACAGCTTGGGCCTAGGTATCTAGTTTGCCACATCACCCCAAGCATTCAGCAAAGAAAAAATGGCCAGCAATGTCAAAAGGTCCCTCCGAACTCGGCTTGTTTTCAAATGATACAAATCCATAGCCCAAAAATGTATCCCCCCGAGCCTTTCAAATGGTCCATGCTAAAACGTTTGTGTCAAAGTGATAAAAGCAGTATAGGAGACGAATAATTATCACCTTGCAGTGATTGGGAGAAGAGAGCAATTTCCAGGTGTTCCCTAATTTTCTTACATTTTCTCGTGAACCACATGTGCTAGCCGATAGTGGCGCTACACCTAAATGGTCTCATCATATAGCCCTTCGAAATGATTGCTTCTAACGGCATTTGGTTCAACCATTACCGACATTTTCATCTTTGCATTTCATGTATTTTAGAGAGATATCTGTTGGGGTATAAGCAGGCTGATGTGGTCCATGAATTACCCTCTTCACTGCATATGAATTACCTACTGTGAAAGGGAAACTTCTTTGTACAAGAGATGGGTAAAATAGCTGAAGTTAGTAGAATATAACGATTAAGCTATGGAAAACTTGTGGTGGATATCCAATTATAGTTGAGAAGCTTCATTTGTTCTGCTAAAGTGAACAGCATCTTGACATTCATGTTTCTCAATATTTTGCAACAGAAGAAGTACTCAACAGCAGGACTTGTTCTTCTTTTTTTCATGAAACGCTGTAGTAATGTTTTCGGCTTTTTTTTTTTTAATTCTTGCAGGATCTGTTTCTCATGAAGGCAGTGGTCCACACAGTCTGTTTGAGAACAACCTTGGTGCTAACATCCTAACAGGTATGATACAGCTCTATACCCCTCCAGGGCCGGACATTCTGCTACCCAGGAAATATCTCTGGATTTTCACTGAATGAGTTGATCTGAATACCTTCTAATGACTTGTGAATACAATCACTCCTTGTGACAGTGAGATTACTAAAGTTGACATACAGAGTAATGTATCTCATTCCATAGAGCCAACCTCCTATGAGCTGGGGTTGTTGTCTCTTGGGGGCATACCGTTTTGACCGTGTGATTTTGCATGGTAATTAGTGACATGAATCTTGACTTCGTAAAAGCCCCATAATAACTGGTGTGGTTGCTGTGAATGCCCATGCCCACTAAGTACTGTCATAAGATATCAACACTGATCTCATTTAAGTGTGGGGTGCACCCTTAATCAAAAAGACGCTGCGTGTGGTCCGCCTAGCCTGGCAATCGAACGAACCGCACCTATGGCGGATTGACGCTGCTGTGTAGGATATGGGAATAAACAATACTGCAACATGTCATGTTTCTATACTTCGCTACTGTATGTCTACATGCAATTGTCCTGTACAACCGACTTTGGGGACCATTCACCCTACCTATAGCCTAGAGGCCAAATGTCCAAAAATCCATCCCGCTCTGGAAGACGATTGTACTCCTTGTATTGATACTACATGAACACATATCGGCACTCTCTATATCTTCTACCTAAATTTGTCTCTTCAGCTTTCTGCAATCTATTGAGATACGTATGTTACACATACAAATGCATTGCTTGTTCTTCAGTGTAGCTCGCAGAGGGAAATCATTTTTAAAATATTTTAAAATAGTACAGCCATTAGACTGCCATTGCCTTTCCCGTTTATAATAGCGCCATAGTGGGACCTCATCAGGAAAACTCCATACTGTACATGAATTGGTAATGACTTGAGAGAGCCACTGTGGGCGCTTCTGCTCTATGAAGTCCTAGCAACCCACCAGCATTTCTAGTGCTTGTGTGTTGTGGTAATATATGAACTTATTGAATGCATAGTAGGAATCAAAGTATATTAATTCATTTTCATCTCTTCATTGCCATGTACCATTTAAGCCTTCCAATTGCTATTCCTAATTGAATTTCATGCAGTGAAGTCAGGATGTTCTGTACAATTCTAGCTCATTACCATGTTTATGCCCCTCGTAAAGCTCATAGGTTAATCCGTAGGGATTTGTCTCGACGCGAAGCTACTTGCACTTTGGGCTCATCAAGAAAAACAAACAGAGATAGTAAAATTGGTATTAACACACAGACTGATGCAGAGAGTATAATATACGACTCAAGTTTATAAATATGCTAAGTCGGCAAGGGGAATGTGAAAAAATGAAATAACCGAGCCAAGAAAAAAGAAGCGTTGTACAATAGAAACTGTTGTTTATATGGTCGGGGCAGCCATCTGTTCTGTTTCTAATACTTTGACATAGAGGGTTCAAGGAGTGTCCCAGGTCTCTTGTGTACCTCTGACTTTTGTCTTTAAATTACAACCTTTTGTTATGCCTCCCAGAAGGATCTACCTATTGTTCCTCGAAGGGGGGAGAATATTTCGTTCAAAACAGAGGTGAATCTATCATCAATCATGGATGTGAGACATTATATTCCCACAACTTCTACCCACAAGCCCTTCTGCCTCTCCACCCCAAGGAACTGCCAACCCAGCCCAGCCCTTCTGCCTATGGTTCCAAAACCAGAGCAATATTGAAGGACGACTGCTGATGGGATAGAAAAGAGGTAATATATCACCTGGAGGAAAAATGAATGCGTCAGTTATACAACTTTCTGGTTACGGAGTTACAGTCCTTTGAAGTTCGTGCATGTGTATTGCACAAGATTGGAAGCATCCATCATGCAATTAATAAATGATGTCATTCCTTGCACAAACCATGCAAACAATCTTTGTTTCCTATTGAAATTCACACAATATTTTCACTTCTAAAAGCATTTATTCTATGGGAGAGGATTGCTGTAGTGGTTTGGTCGGTGTTGATGGTTATTTTGATGAGAGAAAGACAACAGAGCTTCTACTGAATGTTGACTTGTTCAACAAAATGAAACAATGAAATAAATGACATAACTTTCCGGGTTGTTAATGTGTGGGCATCATGAGTTATGCTAATTGGATCCTCCAATTTATCTGAAAATAGACCAAACTTGAAGCTCAATAACCTCCACAGAGAAACATTGTATTGAAATGAGGGTCGGGCCTATAGAACAGTTTCAAATTATCCACGAATGACCCTATGTTGTATCCAAGTCTTCAGTTGTCCTTTAAAGTTTGGAAAATAACTAATGTACAGTGCAGACTGCACTCATCTTGCCTGGACTATTTATTTTCCTCCCAAATTTGGCACATTCCCTCAACCCAGAGATGGTCGAATTGGCAGTCCTATAATAATCTTGTTCGCAAGTGCTCCATTTTGGCATGAAGGAGATTGAGATTTTTTCTGCTCTACTTCACCTTTATTCTGTCACCCAGGGTTAACCATAGTCCTTCCACATTGACTCCTCCATTCATTGGGTCTCTGTATGGTAGGGCAGCATAGTAATGGTCCATGAGTGTCACTACATAGAGGTAAATAGTCTGCTCTTATACCCTAAGAACATGTTGAATTTATAGTCGTCCCCTTTAAGGTTTGAAGGCTAAGTAATGTCACTGACTCCTATGTTGGTGCGAAGGCAATCAAGGCAATGCAGGGATTCTTTTCTTCCTTGAATTTGGATATGAGAGTGTTAATGGGGACAGTTTGCCATGTTGTGGAAGTTATTAAGTGTTTCCAAGTCGCCCTTCATTGTCTTAATTTGTGCTTGTGTTTCTGTGTCACTGGACAACGCCTACCTCATACGTAATTAGTTAGTGAAAGTATATTTTAATATCACAGATGAAGAAAACATTCGTTTAAATATGTATTTTACTGAAATAGCATTGACTCAGAAATCTGTTTGGTGTTCGTAATATTTGCTTTGCAACCATTGTATCTTCTGCAGCATCATTAGATGGATTCTTTTTTCACGCTAGTGCAGAGTGCATGGGCGGATTCCTGTACATTTCGGAAACAGTGTCCATCTATCTAGGCCTTTCCCAAGTAAGTCAGCACACGGACCCAGCTTGGCCTATCATACTAGCTGAATGGCAGTCATGTGTTAACATTCATGCATGGTGATTAACGAATCCTCTAGCAGCGTGGTGCGCCAAGCTGTTTTGTACACCTGATATCCTCTCTGTATTCTGGAGTGAGAGTGCTGTGGATGTGTCGCCGGTGGAGTAGTGCGGGGGGGGGGGGGGGGGCATGAAGTCATTCGTTTGCCTTGACAGTGTCATCAGTGACCTCTGCTTCTTGCGAGCCCAAGGTAGGTCGATGCCTCGACTGGCATATGCAGTTATGAAATCATTGGATAGTGGTGTGTGGCGTTCACAATAACTGAGCAAAAGAACCAAGCTCTGTGTTTTTTGGCTCTATTGTGCTCCAGCTTGCGAATTCTAATGGAACTTGGATGGTCACTGGTGGGCTTAGATAGCGATTGGAATCCTTTTTGATTCCTTGACAAGTCAGAGGAATCTATTCAGTCATGGCAGTGTGTGTGTGTGTGCATGCGTATGTGACACCCGGCTTGTAAACATGATAACTCGGCCCACCTGGATGGATGGAGCTCATACTTGGTTTGTGTGTTCCCCATGATGAGTACATGAACTCCATTGTTTTGGGTTAGGTCAATGTCATCTGAGGTCAAAGTCTGAAAACCTTGTAAGTCAGAATGGTTGGTCAAATCAAGTATTGCGTCTCCATGGAAATACGCACAGCACGCACTGCTAATCTTTTGTGTATGGCACGCAATGCAATATACATCGATTGACCTAATGCAATAGTTACCTTTGCTGCTTATTTACTGTTTAGAGATACAAATATAAAGATCTAGAGATATTGATATCTCAAATCGTTGAGTAATTCTTAATTTACGGGTTGTAGAATAGTAAACTACGGCAGGTCGCCTTACGTTCATGAACAGTCTCGACTCATTCATAGTCTCGACTCATTCATAGTCTTGATGTTTGTTCACCAGTGAAATCTCCCAGTTGCAGTTTATTCCTTGATTCTCTTTTTTCATCATGGATTAAAGTCATTGGAAGTCATTCAATGTGGTAATATGCATTATTTTTGCATAATTTTGAAGTTTGCCAGATTTTCATGTTAATTGATGGGTATGGCTCTCTGCTCTCCAACATTTTTAACATATACTGGAGGTCTTGGGTGTGTCTATTTGCATAGTATCTAAGTTTGTTTGATTTTCATGAAGCTTGATGGGTATGGTGTACCTTTAGTCCCAAAGTTTTTGACTCAAGTCACTGGGGGTCATTCAATGTGTATAGTTTGCTCAATTATGCAAATGTTCATGTTGTTGGATTCCCATGAAACGTAGAATTGTGGACCACCATTAGTCCTGAGATATTTAAAATGAGAAAATTAGTCAATGGAAGTTGAGTATTGTGTCTCATTTGCATAATTTTGGGCTTATAGTCCATTTCTCCCAAAACTTAATACTCCTTCGGCAGACATTGTCAACAATCAGTCCTTATGAAATTGAACTTGGTCCCTGATTAATGAGCTTTTCTGTTAATTCTAATACCAAAATCTTGTAGCAACACATGGAATGCTTTACAATTGTTTGCATGGTGACTGATGGAAGAAACCACTGATCGCACAACCAGGCGAGACATTGAGGGCGATCGCCTTGTTTTCTCAAAGTAATCACAGCTATACCTCTGGTCTTGTCACAGGTGGAGCTGACCGGCAGCAGTATTTTTGACTTTGTCCACCAAGCTGATCACCCAGAGATGGCGGAGCAGCTGGGTATGAAGTTACCACGGAGAACGTGTTGGGGCAGCGGCCATCCCTAAGAAGAGGAGGGGGGAGAGGACAGTCTACCATCCAGTCCAACTGTCCCATCGTCACCTTCTACATCTCATGGTAAGAAGCCACCAAATATTTCAAAGACACTTGGTACTCCACCAGCTCATTACTATATCCTATGCACTTTGCATCCCAGCAAAACAAGTGTTCGCTAATATACAGTTTTGGGTGTGTAGCTACTGATGTCTCTATCGCCACTGGAATCTTTAGGCATCAGCGCAATAACCCTCCGATGCATTGTCTGATTGGCCATGCCTGCCTTAGAGAGTTCTTGATGGGTTCATGAGTTGGCATTGCCTCATACTGAGGCCTGGTAATTTTCACAATTTGCTCATTCTATTGCGCAGACTGCACTTACCTTTTACCACTAACCTGTGCAGTATGCCACCCAACAGCTAGCTAGATCTGGCATTATTGTTTGGGCCCGGAGGTGGCCACCTGCGCTATTCCAAATTAGCGCAGCTGAAACTCCACAAGCTTCTTGATCTTAAGATCTGTTTTTTTGCATAATTTATCTAGAGACCAGACTTCGGTCTATTCTCGTCCCGAAATTTTTTTGGTAACTTTATTTTCATGATGGGAATGTTGAGCATTTAGTGATGCTTAGGTAGAATTTTCACTCTCCTCTTTTGGCATGATCGTTGGCCTCTACAATAGGTCTAAGTCTTTAGTCAAACACAGTACTTTGTTAGTCCTTTGTTGACTAGTGTCTACAGCCTACTGGACATCTAACAGTGTGTCAGACTCGACTTTGAGTTAGATTCGGTGCTTAGGTTTTTTAGTGGGAGCCGACCCTTGCTATGGCATGGCACGCTATTGACAATTGCTTCAGTGCCACTAGTATCACCTGTTAATTGCATGGGACAAACACAGACTGTTTAAGAAATTGCACATGTGAGCCCGTCCCAGCGATGTGAGGTCCAGCAAGAATGGGGTTGACAGCCGATGGCAGGCTGTCCATGACTAGATCAGCTGGAAGCTCAAGGAGCATTAGCTGAGAGAGCGTAGTACAACAACGGGTAAACAAGGGGAAAACAAGGGCTCCAAACCCCCAAAATGAGTGTGGCATGTAAACTGCGTGAACCTAACATGAGTTTACAAACCAAAATCTTGGCTTGAATAATTCATGAAAAGAGTAAACATCAGCTCCAGTAATCTATGAAAAAGTCGAAACGGCTGAAGTGAGCCATGAAAAAAGTAAAAATCAACTCAAGTAATCCATGGAAAAAATAACTTGGCTCGAAGGAACCATGGGAAAGTGAATATGGGCTCAAGTAATCCATTGGAAAGTCTCTTCGTCTTAGAGAAACCCATGGACAGACATCTTGCTCTATCGTTCCATGGAAATTGGTTCACAAAGACTCCAAATAATTTATAGCCGGCCCACCACACACTTGAAATAATGTTGAGCTGAGAATTGCTAGCTGGAAGGCCGAGATTGAGAGCCGGAAGGCAGAAAGTTGTAAGCCGCAAATGGATTGTGTTTGTAGTGCTTCGATAGGGGTACACCCTCAGAGATAATCCTATACAGACTATGGTTAAGTGGGGGAATCCCCAAAGATTTTGTAATGGGGCATTCGATTGAGCAGTTCTTCGACCCAGCAACGAGTTCCAAACCCCCCCCCATCTTATCCTCTGTGTCACATCTGCATAGATTAGTGGTAGAAGGTAAGTGCAGTTGCGCAATAAATTGCCCCAAAACAACCCCCCGTTATGGTAATGTATATATGACTTGACTCCTTCTAACATGGACCATCACCTTCCACATGTCGAACACATTGCTTGCTGATGAAGAGGGTTTGTCAGCCAGAAACAAGTTGCCACCCAGCATCAGAGAGGTCTCTTTTGGTTCAGGTCAAACTCACCTTGGCCTACACGACTCTTGTTACTGGACGATTAGAGTCTCTAGATCAGGTCAGAATAGTGATTACAGCCCTAGGTGGTCACGATCTCAGTGGACACGTTTTCTTAACTCACCTCTCCATCTTTCCTCCTCCTCCTAGCACTGCTCTTTCTGCTTTCTGTTTTGTTGAGTTTTGTTCTGTCAGCCAGAATTTGGAATGGTGAAGGTGGCCACCTCTGGGTCATATAATTATGCCAGATCTAGCTAGCCGCACAGGTAGGGGTGAATGAAAGGTGAGTGCATTGCTTATAAATTGCCATAAACAGGGGGTTTGGGGCAAATTACTTGATGGATGTAGACTACGTTTGTTCGTGACAAAAGTGGAAGTCATTTTGAAGTCATTGGAGGTCATATTGGCATGATTTGTGAGGTTTATCAAACTATTGCCTGGTTTCAGTCACACTTAGATGACGGGTATCAACACGTTCACTTGAATAAGGTCAAGGGGACACCCGCTGTCTAGGGTCTAGTCGGGGTTCCACAAGACGTTTCGTTTTGGACCACACCACATTCTTTTCTCTATATATATATTACTCCCTCCTGGGGGTTTATTTAGGTCATGTGAAATGCAGTATCATCTTTTTTTCTGATGGAAGCTGTCTGTAAGTCTGTGACTGAAAGATGCAAACAACCAAGCAAAACCTAGCACACCTGAAATTTGTACAGTGCAATGTGAAACCAATATGAAGCAATCTAGCTAAATTTTGGGAGTCCAAATGACTCCTGGACTGCTCTCTGGCTAAAGCCCTGCTGCACGTGTTGTTAATGTCCTAAACTGACACATGACACCCAATCGCTAAGATCTTTGCATTGGCTCCCAGTTGAACATTGTGTCCAGTTCAAGGTCTTGCTAATTTTATACAAAGTTAAAATAAGCTTCATTCCATACTTCAGGGATCTGGTTCATCCTTTCAATTCTAGACCTGGACTGAGATCTGCAAGCGAGCAGCTTCTGGGGGTACCTAAATCTTGCATAAGCTATTGGGGCCGCTCCTGGCAGCTAATGCCTACAATTGTCCTAACCCCCTGAGGTTATAGGCATTCTCGCACGGTTGACGTCTCGAATGTCACTCGAAGACATATCTATTCATGTCAGTTTTCACAGGTACCTAATGCAAACAGTGCAGTGAATTTATAAATTTAGCAAGTACTGCAGCCTTTATACTATGGTGATGCAGTGGAATGCCTCTTTCCTGTTGTATGGACAGTGGAACACATGCAAATCTTCTTAAGTTCTTGGCAATTTTTTGCACCACTTCCGACTGTACCAACCCACCGTTGTTAGTTGTGATGCGGTGTGCAGAAACTGTGCAGCTACTTGCAAAATACAGGATGTCCTAGGACTACTTGGAGTACAGATCTTCATATCATAAATTCTCCGATTTCAATCTGAAAATTTATGAGAGAACACTTCTTTATAATGCAAGAATTCCCAACCCATTGTGGTCCTTTGCACTTTCCATATTACTTCTAGATTTTCTAGATCCTACATGTGCTGGCTGTCTGCCACTATAACTCAGATCCCATGGTTCGGGTTGCTGCCAGAAAAAAGTAGGTTCTGAAGTTGTAAATAATATTTCGATCTCTCTAATGTCCATCCAATCCTTCGTTTAAGAAAAAAAAAAAAAGAGGTTACATTTGCAGATTAACACATCATTTTTATCTTTTATTTCAGAAGGCCTGTGCATGTCACTAACTTCCACCCAACGAGGAAGGTAAAGTTTCTTTTCTGGTACGAATGAAGTCAACGTTGACCAAAAGAGGCGTTAACTTCAGATCATCAGGTTACAAGGTAAGTTTGTTAATTCACTCAATCTACCTAGTACTCACTCTAATCCTATCAGCTGTGCTCCTATCAGCTGTGCCCTATCAGCTGTGCTTGGCCAATATTTGGACAGGAATGTTGCATAATGTGCAATTATAACAAGAGTTTTCGAATAATTTCCAAATGGGCATAGAACTGTAAGAAAAGATGTTTGAGTCACTGATCTCCCTCAGGTCCAAAATTTGTGAACTATCGTCAACTAGACAGGTCACATAAATGTTCGAATTTCTATTGACTTTTTTTTTCTCCCAATGTAGAAAAATTCTATTGGGCTGAAGTTATATTGATATTTAACAGCATTTTACAGCAATTCCCCTTGACTCCATAACTACAACAATTCCGAAATTTGACTACACTTCATGGTGGACAAGACAATCTATTTCACATATTCGAGTCTGGCCTTTTTCATGAGGCGATGGGATGCCCAGTTCAGAGTTTTAATCGCTATGAGCTCATCTTGCACATGACGTAGTGCAGCTAGGGTTTTTTTTTTTTTTTTATCTGGGGTAAGTGTTTATAGTTCACAGATTCACATCACAAACTCGTGTTGTGTGGATTCACTATCGACCAGATTAATGTGGTCATCTATCTCAAAATAACTCCCATATGCTTATCAAGTTCCAGTCAGGCCTCGAATATTTGAGAAAATAGGCATCAATAATATTGAAATGAATGCCATCCGTTCAATACCTCATCTAAAAGCTCAAAATTCAGGCACTCGAATTATTTCTATTTTGAATAAAATTGTGAATCAATTCCTCAAATTTTTGAAAGGCCACCTAAACATGTGTATTCTTTCGCCAACGGTGACCTATACCACAAAAACACAAATTTTGACCTAATACTATCGTTTCATTTCACAGCAATTTTTTTTTAAAATACCATATACGATACAATAGATTACAGTGTGGTGCTTCATGGCGAAGAGGAGGCCAGCAATAAAGAGGCTCAGTTGAGCTTCAAGGACATGCTTATGGAAAGCAACCAGTTAGAATAACTTGATTTAATTGTCATAATCGGCAGATGCAAACATAATTGTTTTCCCTCCCCTAGAAACGTTCTTTATTCTCCCTGTTTGGTCAACCTGATATTCTGTCTCAACCTGATTTTTTGACACCCTCCGCTGTATAGTGAAGGGCTGGCACAATTGGTGAAGGCCGCCCACCCAGGATATGGGGTTCGAACCCCAAGCCGGGTCATACCAAAGACTTTTCAAATGGTCCCTGATCCTTCTCGTCTGGGGGCTCAGCACAGAAACTGGAGTCAGGGAAAGAAACTGCTGTTTAGGCAAACTGGCCCCGTCATCTTTCATTCCACAGCTGGTGGTCTCGGTTTGAGTTGTCAGGGCATCAGTCCCTGTAGCATATCCCTCAACTTTTCCCTTTCCCTCTTCCTTCCTTCACTGTATTACATCCTCTAAGTGTTGGTGCATCCTCAGCAGCAATCGCAGCCAGGAATAGTCTCTGCAAGAAGGGGGGCTTTGTAAACTATTTGGGGTTGTGTACAATACGGCTGTTTTAACGGATCCTGCTGGTGATTTTCGTCGGAGGGGTTCGAAATCGTTCTGTTCTGCACATTGTTTGTACAATGTAAAACTGCCTAGTGTACCCGCTGTGATCTTTTACACTGGCAGAATTATAACTAGTTAACTGTGACAATGAATAGGCCTATTCAGTTCATGCTGAACCTCTGACCAGGATATACAATATGGACCTTTGAACTTCCAACTTTCTCCTTTCTGCCAGTAGGCCAGATTTAATCCATGATCAGTCCATATCTAAGAACATACTGCCATTAAACGCTGTTTCCTGCTCAGTAGGGCTAGTATTCTTGTATTGGAGCACAAATGAAACCCACAATGACACAAAGAGGTTTGTCGTAACTGCTGCTTGGCTTGCAAAAAAGCAAGAGATAAGATGGTTTTCACAGTGGCAAAACACTCAACACAATGGAACAACCGGAGCGAGTACTGGGGTGGGCAAAATGCCAAGTGGCCAAATGCGGCATTTAAAAGATTCTGTGGAATACCTTTTTCTTCGAGTACTTGAACATCCATAGGCCTCAGCTGCCAGATAACGATGGCTCTTTCCATGTCCTCCTGCCATTCATATCCCTCTGAAAATCAATCCCTCTTTGCAAAAATTCCTGCCGTCTCCTGCAGCTGCTACCATTGAATCTTAAGCCACCAGCAAACGTAGGTAGAACAATTAATCCTATGCCCCTATGTCCACGACTACAAAACAGGCTCCAGGCTCCACTAGAAAGGTAAAACCATCGGCTACCAGGAATTGGATTGAATACTGCCTTGGGTTGGCACGGCCACGGACAAAAGGGATTTTTCTGCCTGGCATTTCCCTTGGCATAAGTAATGTCCCCTGATCCCCTGAAAAACTAAGCCATCAAACAGACCACGCTCAACACCCCTATCATTACGTGTACTGTTTGTTTTCAGACTGACGCTGCAAAATGTCGTATGCTATTATAATAGCAGGACCGAGCATCTAAATATAATCTGTATTTACCCTAGCTTTCACAGTGTAGGCCCTGTGTTCAAAGGGTATGGTTACGGCAGGTTTTGAATATTTACAGCATGGTTAGTCCTGTTTAATATACCATTGAAAAATAATATTCCCTTCTGTCTGACACGTTTTCTGCCTATTTTATACTTTTTTTTTTTTTTTCAATTTTCATGCCAGTCCATCGCGCGCTATTCGGCATGGTCCAACATAACATAGGAGAAACGAACCAGCATTCCATAACTGGGAACAATCTCAGGCAGTGATAAAGAATTTTAACATTGGGTTGTTTGTTAAGGTTGAGTTTAGGAGAAGCCCATTTTTCCTAGATAATTAGCTTTAGCGCCGCACTGCCGAGTGATGCTGCTAACTAGCAAAACTACTACATCCGTACAGGTTCATGAGCAAAGTGACGAATGCTCAAGTGTAGGGCTATATCATTGTTCCAGTACTATCGCAATGGCATGAAACTACATTTATCCTAGGGCACATGCAGTTTTTTAGCTGTCATGCACCTGCAGACTGGGGACAAAATGGTACAGGCAAATGAGTGCCCAAGTACTGCAGTTATTGTACCTGGTAACGAGACTTTCTTTATTGGTGCGTTCTTTCGAATTGGTTGACTTTGGTAATTACCAGATAAGAGTGAATACAACCAATACGTGCTCCAAGTTATGTGACGCAATAACAAACCCCTCGGTTTTTGTCCTCTCTACCTTGTATATACGGTATATACGAGATCCGAAAGAACGCAGCATTAGTATCAAGGGTAGTCATGCAACAGAGTCATTAGTCTTCTCCAAGCTGTTTCAGGTAATTCATTCAACAAGGGTAAACAAACAGCCTGTCCTCTCCTACCATTCCCGATAATTCATTTAACAGGGATCATTCCAGTCTTTTCTTACCTATTTCAGGTAATTCATTGACGGGCCTCGCTAAGACCAAAGATACAACTCCGAGTATAGTACACAGACAACACCAGAGATTATTGGCTTCGTTGCATGGCAGTGGCCCTTCCAAACACCAACCTTCATCGCTATACTAAGAACCAACTCCGTTTGTCTGTAAAGTCAGCATCGACCTTCACCATCACATATTGCGATTAAGGGTGAATTTATATTTAGTTAATAGACAAAAATCGCTCATGCCTAACTATGCCAGCATTTTCCAGTGTAACCCCTCATGAACATGGGACTCAGCACTGCTAAACTGTTTGTTTGTATTTCAAATCTCAATGACAGCTCCCTCTATGCAATAATTAGGTTACACATGCTCCAGTCCCGCTTTCCCTAAGCTATCTGTTTACCTATAATAGAGCCGAAATGTGGGAAGAGGGGAGCCTCATGAGAAGTTCTGGCTGTTTGTTATATCCAATTGCCAGGCTGCCGCCATGCTATTAACAGGTTTGCACTGTCCATGTCCATCACTTCCATGGGTATCTGCTACCTTAATCAAGCCCGAGGATGGAGGCGAGAGGGTGGCTGTCCTGGTACCCACTCCACCCCTGATCTTGAACCTAAACTTTTTTGACTGCTTGGTACATCTAAATACCAGATTGCCTTCATGCTAGTAACCATGCTTGTATATGCCTCAATTATCCTCTTTATTGTCACCCCCTTGTCCCCTTTGAAATTAGGGTGGGGGTTTTTGGCTGATTTTCTGGTTATTGGAAGAACTTTTTCCCGATTCCTTGTTTCCCCTCTCTCTGTTCTCTACTATCCCTCCCTCTGTTCCCCTGTCCCCCTCCTAAAACTTTTGCAGTGACTTGGCCATGGTCCCCATGTTATTGGCTTCGACTGTCCAAGCTGTTTATTATCTCTCTACTTTGAGTGTTCACCAACATAATCTCCTCAGCAATCAAACGAGCAGGTCATTTTGCCGGATGCTGATCAGTTAAGGTCTGATTGCTGATGGGAAATCCCCCTTGATATTGATAATCCTTTCTTGGAAAAAAAGCCCAGGAGTTGGGGGGGGGGGGGGGGGGAAAAACAAAAAGGGGGGAAAAAATTCCCTCGAATCAAACTCTGCACTAGCCTGTCTCTGATGAAGCATCCTACTCCTCTTTCTTACTTTAATAAATCAGAGCAGTGCGATGGAAATGATGATTAGGTCAGCAGTCTGTGCATATTTCAATCCAGTTGCATGGTGAGGGGACAGACAATTCAATACTTTTGCATAGGACATCTTGTGCTCCGAATATTTTTGTTTCACGACTCATTGCAGTATACATCAAGCCCACTCATCAAAAAATCTGATAGGTGGAAATCCGATTCTTCCCTCATAATTCACTACTACTTGAGACATAGAAGACATTTTATTTTACTGCTGAATAATTGTGTTTGTTTCCCAGGGTAGCTGACTTTCTTGACTACTCAGTTGATGAGGTGACTGGTCATACCTTTACAGCTTCTTACATGCCCAGGATGTGAGATCAATGCACTCGGCACCTGGCATAAGTTCTTCAAGGTTGTTCAAGGTCGAGCTGTGATTCCATTAGGGAGTGGACTAAACCTTCTGGGAGCTGAACTAGTTTTTTTTTGTTTGATCACTCTGAATTGTACTTAATGTTATTACAGGTCCTTACAGGCAGCATCTGCTACTATACTCAGATCATTTTCACATTCTTTGTAGTAATTCCAGTTGGCTTAAAAATCACATTAAACATCTCGGCCCTTTCAGTTTTTGTCCGAACTCTTTTCAAACAATTGTAAGTTGGTATAAGTTTGTGACGTTGTCTGGTAGCGTTTTCAAGCATGTGTGTTGGAAGTGGTGCTATTGAATCAGTCCATAGAAGCATAAAAAGGCTTGTAAACATTGAGGCTCGAAACTAAAGGCCTAATGGATAGGTGCATGCTATCATGAGGGGACAGAAAGGAGGCAATTCAACTTTTTCATATAATATAACCGACACATGTTTCATCAAATTGACCTATTCTCCGTAGGTCTGCCACTTACTGGTTGAGGAATATCGGTACTAGCATGAAGTGTATAGTCATCTTAATGTAAAAGGTCTGGGATGTTTTCCGTTACCTGGGATAATGAGAGATTGACCTTGTACTCATAAAAGGTTGCCCCCTGCCGCATCGTGCTATAAAACTTGATTCCACACAACTATGATTGACTAAACCACTGGTAATCTCAGTATCAAACTACCCCTGGACGTCGATCAGCCACGTGATTGTAGTTCATGACCTCCATAACTTCAGGAAATATGACAACACCAGACAGAGCCACCTTGACGTTGTCTAATCGATCCCCTAAGATGCAATGTGTACGTTAATGTGGTGGCAGGTTGCCGGACATGCGTGCCATGAGAACTGTGTCTTGTTGGTAGGGACGATAAACCAACTCATTCAGGACGCTATACACAAAATATCATATTCTTTTACAAATATAAGCTAGGTTGGAGAAGATGACGTTTCAGTAGTTGCTTAAACCTACTCACTGTCTGCGACTACTTGATTACACTCGGAGGTTTTTGTTCCATGACAAGCAACTTACATGTTAATCCTTCCCACCCAAGGTAGCTCTACGTGTTTGTGGTTGAGCAAGGCGATGGGGTCAACCAAGGAGGTGGTCAACAAAGGCCCTCAATACAAGTTTCCTGGGACATATGTGTCCATGAGAACAGTTTTTATTGAGTGGCCCTCTTCAGGTTTCCTGGGACATAGGTGTCCCTGCAGAAAGTTGTTTGGACAGCAGGCCCTAATGTCAGGTTCCCTGCAACATACAGGTATGGAACTTTGTTGGACAGTGGGCCCTAATGTCAGGTTCCCTGGACATATTGTCCTGAGAACAGTTTGGTATGGACAGCAGGCCCTAATGTCGGTTCCCTGGAACATACAGGTTTATGAGAACCGTTTTTGTAATGGACCGTGGGGCCCTAATGTCCCGTTTCCCTGGAACATACAGGTTTCATTGAAGAACAGTTTGCGTAGGGTGACAGTGGGCCCTAATTTCAGGTTCCCTGACACCTGTTTCCCCATAAAAACAGTTTGTATGGACAGTGGGCCCTAATGCAGGTTCCCTGGGACATATAAATGTCATGAGAACACGTGTGTATGGACAGCTGGGCCCTTTGTCAGTTACCTGGGACATTTGTCCATTGCCCCCTGGCCCACTGCAAGTCAAGCCACCTAGAGAATCTCCGGCTTATCTACTACCCACCCCCCGCTCCTCCCTAGGGGGGAATGGAGATAACCTACAACTAACCTAGAGCACTGATGACAAAGGGGACTTTTCAACCAACCGAGAGCTTTCCTGTCCTTCATTCACATGTTAAGCAGGGCCAACATACTGTTACTTCAGTGGATGTGTAGAATGGAGGTTACGTGTGGATGCACGACTGCTATCCTTCTTATAGCGAAGAACACAAGCGACTCGGCCTTCACTTCATCATGGCCTGTCATAATGTCAGTTTGTAGTCTGTTTTTTAGGTGGATGATCTGTTTGTTTTGGACCAGGGGTGGGCAACCTGTGTCCTCATCTCATCAGTGATTTTTTTAGCTCACCTCCGCCATATGGCTGGGTGAGGTATTGTGATCGTGCGTGTCTATCTATTTATCTATTAGTCTGTTCACAATTGATTCCAATTCTACTCCTCCTCCTGCAGTGTGTAGTTGAACATGATGAAACTTGGCACATACCCACTGCCTGAAGGGGCATCTGGGGTGTTCAGGAAGTTGATGTCAGGTATCTTAGGGGTCAATTTCAGCCGGTTTTGCCAAAAAACTGCAGAATGCTTCCTCTCCTCCTCAGTTCAAATCAGATTTCATGAAAACTTAATCAGTATGTCATTGACCATGGTACATACAGGTGTTTTGAGAATTTTAGGGTCAAGGTCTCTACTTATGGTCATTTTGGCAAAAATGTCATTTTTTGGTTCAGTCAAAATCTGCTTGCCCACAGATTGAATTGGATGATCTGATAGTTTTGGTCCTTATTCTCATTGACCAATGACCCACAGAAGTTTGAGGTCAAGGTCATCTAGTGGTCAATTTTTGGCAATTTTGCAAAAACTGCAAAATGCGTCTGCCTACCTTTCTCGTTTATGTGGGGCTCAAGACTGTGATAACGACAATCGTCCCTTAGTGAGTTTACTCTCGATCTAGGTGCCAGTAGGTCAGTAGGTTACCTGTGGGCATACACAACCCACGTTAAACCACCCCCCCACCATGCGAGGTTCAATCTGCTCCACTATATTTAATTCTGTTGATGTCACTTCTGAATCAGCCACTCATGTGCCAAGGACATCTGATTAATAAACTGTTTATCCCAGTCTTGCTAGAACTGCTTACTACCATCTGTCCACCCAGCTAATGAACAAATTTGAAGGCCAATTTGTTTAGGGTGTTAAATTTTGTGAAACGTTGAGTGAAATCCATGAATAGTTTGCTCCCCCAACTTGCTAATGTCTTCTTCATAGCCTCAAATTGTGAATCTTTCAGGACCAATCCACAAATCTTTCAAGGTGATTGCTTATTCATTTATTTTTTATTCCATGAAAACATCAATCCGTCGGCATGGTCCATCAGCGTCAATGTCATCTGGAACAGCTCAAGAACAAATCACCGCAGAAAGGTAAAACATCGGAATGGCTTTTTTCGAACTGTTTTGTCAAAAAACCATACCGAGTACAATAATACTAATATGTAGGGAATAATGAACAGTTACGAGGGCCTTGTCCACAGAATTAAACGGGGATATGTCTGATAGGGTTAGGGTTATGTTTAGGTTTGGGCTGTGGTCTATCCAACCCCACCGCCCCCAGCCTTTGTATATTGGCACTGTGAGGACGCCCTTCATTCTTGTTTAGCCTGTGTAACAAACAATCAGTCTAGTTATCGCTTTGTTTTGGCCTACTTTTCAATCGTTATGATTCTGACCCAACTTGATTATAATGGAATATCATGGATATATAACAGAAATTGTGGATTTATTTATTTTCTCACCCAGAGATTCTGAAGATACAGCTAAGTACCCCTAATTTTCTAAGTCTAAGCCTAAACGTTTAACCAAAAATTCATGTGTTCGATAATCGCTATTCAACATATTGGTAGGTTCGCCTTTGGGTTTAGGCCTTTGGTTTGGTTGTTTTGGTGCTCTTCTCTTCTACCTCCCCACTTCAGTGCCTCAGAACACAGCCCTGACTAAGAGTTATTATGGGCAACTGCTAATTAGATGTTGGTTTACGTCTAGCTGCAGTGCTCTTCAGCTTGCTGCTGGAACGTTTGTCTGCCCGATGTTGATAAACTTCTGAATAGAGATACTAGAGAAGAGTAACTATCAAGAAGACGAATACTCCAGAGAGAATAATCCAACCCCACTGCCATATGATGCTCCAAATTTAACTCATGCGGTCTATTTGTGTAAGCTACAAACAAGAAGATTGCACACTACTATGTGATGCCATACTCATCTGAGCGGTGGATTGATTGATTGAATTTATCGTCCTCAATTGGAAATTTGTCTTACACAGGTCGTGACGCATAAACTACATACAATATTCACATGATACAGGATAATATACAAGAACGATTCAACATGTCCAGAAGTCTTAGCCATATTTATACAACTGTCTTCTCACTTGGAACAATTAGGCACAAATGATTATCCGTAGCGTGCCCTGAGGGTACGAGGCGGGCATAAACCAAACCCAGAGCAGTTGGGTGGGTCGGATCTTGCATGATTTGGTTTTCACCTTATTGTTAACTCTCTCATTAATATAGACTTCAACCAAGGGGAAAGGAACCCCAATTATATACTGTTGGTGTGAGCACCCAACTGCCCAACACATACCCTTATGGAACTCACCTGAAAATATGTCCATGCATATTATCTGCCTTCCACCCGTAGACTTTGGTCAGTGCACATCAAGAGAGAAGAGTGGAGAAGGAAAATGGGTATTCAGGTCAGGTCCCAGTGGAAGAATGCCACCATGAATGGCCACTCCCTATTTGGCACAAATTAATGTTAATGGCCCCTAGACACATCATCAACTATTGTCTCAAAAGCAGCTGCCACTTTCACTGAACAGTAACAAATTCAATTTCAGTGTCCAATATTTTTGGGTCATGTGGGGGGGGGGGGGGGGGGGTCCTTAAAATTCTCCACTGGCTACACCTCTCACTGGGGTTGCATTCTTGAATGGGCAAAACGATTATCAGAGACCTGTTGTCATCCAGTTCGGTGAACAGCATGAGAAACTGGAACAGAATAATGAGGGCGAGGCAGAATATTTTGGCATAATGCAATCCTAAATATTTATTCACAGGGCCTACATGTTTTCACCTGTGGTTAATTGAATAACAATATATTCATCACCATATTGTGACATGATCATGTTTTTGAGAAAAATGATTTGCCACTCTTGTTTAAACTGATGAATTTTTGCTTTCATTTTCATAGAAAAGATGATGTTCCTGATCCCGACCAGAACAAGTCAGCAGATCATCTCAACAACTCCGATGATAAAGATGAACAAGATCCGAAAACCATCAAGAAAGAGATCGCGTATGCAGAGAGGACAGTCCAAGAACGAAAAGCTCCTGCAGTCAAAAGAAAATACCCTCAAAGCAATTTGAACAGGGTGAATCAGCATGGGAGGATCATGTCACCAGGACAACCAATAGAACGACTGCAACTCCTGTGCGGTGTGAAGCATTATCCAAAAACATAAAGTGGCAAAAAAATGGGACGTCAACTATGACAACGGTAATAACGATCATTGCACGGACGACGTGCTGAAGGTGCCGGTTAAAAGTACCTGGGCAGGAGACGAGTGCCTCATGGTAGGCATGGCAACAGTCTACAATTTCCCCCCAAATGTTCACAAACTTTAAGACAAACCCAGAGAGGATGAGAGGCAGATTCTTCACTTGACCTTCTATGATGAGGTCACCATAAGGGAGAGATTGGCAGCAGAGGAACAGTAAACCAACCTCTTTGTGTAAGGATGCGTCTGTGAGAACACCCCCGATGTCTCTTTATCCTAAGGGTGATGTTACCGCAGTTTCTGCCCGGGCCCGTACTATGGGGCCCCCACGGCACCCATCATGTTGAACAACAACCAAGGCCAGTATTCCCCGATGACCTTTCCAACCATCGGCCAGTTCCGTTTTCCAGCAGCTCAGCGCCTCCATGAGCTGGAGTCCCGGGGCTACCATCCGTCCCGCTCGTAACACCGCTTTCCGGAGGGGGTACCAAAACAACCCTCATGACATTCCAAGGGACATGTCGTACAACCTGACGGTTACTCATCCACCCCCATGCCCATCATGCAACACTGGGGTAAAACTCCACCACAAACAATTCCTTCAACAGTACCCCTGCTAGGGGTACACGGACCAATGGCGAGAGCCAAGTAGAACTCAAATCAACTGAAAGTAGTCCTATGTCATGGAGTCATTCTCTCTGTCAATTAAAACAGTAAAGGTGTAGTAGAAAGTTTTATTGATGTTGCCTTGTTACTTGCCACCCAGATATCTAATTCCCAATCACCCTCCTCCTTGGGTTGTCATACCTATAACCCCTGTGGGTGGTGCATCAATCCCCACCTGTCGCAAGAGTACACTACTTGTAGTCTGACTTGGATATTGAGGGCATGTATAACATCAGCTTACCTTCTAATGTACTCATCTATACAATGGAGGAGGTAATAGGAGGGATATCACAGTTGAACCCGGGTTGGAAAGTGGGGGGGGGGCCTGTATGCCAGAATTATCTTGTGGGGTTTTGGTTCCCGCGGTCGTAGCCCAGGCCCTTGCTGAACACAAAATCATTTAAAAGCTTTAGATAATATAATAGAGGACAAAAACAATGATGAGGCCTTAATTGACGGTTAAGATGTTGTTGTGTGAACTCTCATCGGGTTGGTACGCCACTAGGCTGCACATTTCCCCACTGTCACGGGAGGGGAACTCACACTGACTCGAATCTCAAGGATGTTGTATAACATCATGTGTTAATGTATCATTGAAAATTAGCTAGTTTGAAAATACTGCAGGCAACTAGCATTGTCAAGCAGTGATGTACAACTTTCAACCCCAATTGCTGCACCGCACCTGTGTAAATGAATAATGGGGAAGGTGCGCCAGTTGACATCACTATAGAGGGTGTGGAGGTTCAGCAACAAAATCGGGTATCGCTAGCAAACTGGTAGTCGCCAATGAACAAAAGTAAGAAGAATACGAACATTGTGCCAATTTTTTAACAGATTTTTAATTTGTTTTATCAAGTGCCCTCATAGATGTGGTAGGAAAATGAGTACCCAATCTGTGAGCTCTGTGGGATTTTGAAGTAAGTTTTCTAACTGAGAATTGGTTGGGCTGAATGTATATTCCACAGAAACTATAGAGGAGGACAGGCATGTTGTATAGTGGGTAGATTTCATGCTTGACTGGATTATAGCTCAGCGTCTGGGTAGCATAAAAATCATCTGAAGCTGGTATTTTATTGTGTGATTTTCCGAAAAATTAATGCAAGGGCTTGTCACATGTCAGATTAGCTTGCCCTCATTGTTCTGTAGTCATGTGACGTACATGTTTAAGTTAACACATCACTCCAAATTATGAAAGTTTTGCTATGTTCTGATAAAAAAAAACTGATCATCTATGTAGTTTCATTTCCTCGAACATGTAATACTGTGTTTCTCCTAATAAAGTTTGCTGTCTTTTGCTATCACATTTTGCAAGGTAAACACATTTTTTGGCATTTTCCTTACAGATGTACAAACAATATATAATTTTGCTATGGTTGAGGCAATTCCATTCACCACATTACTGAAAATTCTGCTTCTCAAATTGTTTAGCATTTGTACAGATTCCCAGATATAGTTTTATTGCAAATTATTGCCTGGCTTTAAATTCCTATACTCTTCAGTTGTTGTATTTAAATTAAAAAAAAACACAACAATGAGGCCGTGCCCTCTGTCATCTCCAGTAAAGTGCTTGTCAATTGTTGATGCACGATTACCTGGACATGGTCAGACTGTCATCAAGTGTGGGTCATTGTCAAATCCAAAGTGACTCACCTGTGCATCATATTTTCTGAATGGTCAGGTACAATTCTGACTCTGGGGCATTACTGTTTACTCGAATTATGTGGGAAATAATAGAAAAAACTACCAGTGGGTCATTTTCAACGAAAAAAATACTAGGTCATTCAAGTGACTGATGGGGTGGCTCAATGTACATTTCAATGCGTATGACCCACCTTTGACATCGACTCACCCTGACCTGGATATAGGGGTGTGTCATAATGTGTGTCATGAACGGAGGGCAGTGTTTGGTTGGTTTCCGAATTGGTTCCACTGAGCTTATTGTCTGATACAGGTGTTGTTCTCATCCATGTGTGAATGCTTGCTGGCCCACAGGTCATAGTTGCACTACTGGCTCGTTTGAGCACAACTATTGGTTGGCACAGCGCTTACATTTTGATTCCTTGGACGGGAGTCCCACGGAATCTATGGCAGTCACGTGTGGGTGCGATGTGTGTGTGTGTGTAAGTTCAAACTTGGTGGGTGTGCTTCCCATGATGAGTACATGAACGCTATTTATTGTTGTATGAGCAGGGGGTTAACCTTTGGGCAAAAAGTGGAAACTTGTAAAATTCTGGTATTTTGGGCAACTTTTACCTGTAATCAGGCAAAGTCCACTATGCCTGGTGGGATCAAGTTCAACTTGGTGGGTGTCTTCCCATGATGAGTACATGAACGCTATTTATTGTTGTATGAGCAGGGGGTTAACCTTGGGCAAAAAGTGGAAACTTGTGAAATTCTGGTATTTTGGGCACTTTTACCTTGTAATCAGGCAAAGTCCAACATGCCTGGTGGGATCAAGTTCAAACTTGGTGGGTGTGCTTCCCCTGATGAGTACATGAACTTTTTTTTATTGTTGTATGACTAGGGCCAATTCTTGGGCAAAAAGTGGAAACTTGTAAAATTCTGGTATTTTGGGCACTTTTACCTTGTAATCAGGCGAAGTCCAACATGCCTGGTGGGATCAAGTTCAAACTTGGTGGTGTGCTTCCCATGATGATTCCATGAATGCTATTATGTTGGATATGAGTAGGGGGTCAATTTTGGGCAAAAAGTGGAAACTTGTGAAATTCTGGTATTTTGGGCACATTTACCTTATAATCAGGCAAAGTCCAACATGCCTGGTGGGATCAAGTTCAAACTTGGTGGTGTGCTTCCCATGATGTGTACATGAAGGCTATTTATTGCTGTATGAGTAGGGGGTCAATTTTGGGCAAAAAGTGGAAACTTGTAAAATTCTGGTATTTTGGGCACTTTTACCTTGTAATCAGGCAAGTCCAACATGCCTGGTGGGATCAAGTTCAAACTTGATGGGTGTGCTTCCCATGATGAGTACATGAACGCTATTTATTGTTGTACAACAGTTCAAGCGATCCATTATAAACGTCTTGTAAAATTCTGGTATTTTTGCAGACCTACTTTTTCCTTGTAATCAGGCCTAATTTACCTGCTGGGCTTGATCATGAAACTGCCTAGTACTCAGTGCTTTGAATTCCCAGTTTAGCAGGATAAGACTGGTGCTAGGCAAATTAAGAACTTGAACACACCCATACCGTTGTGTCCAATGAATCACTAAGTCTTATGGCTTTCTGGTTATTTTCATTTTCGGAAAGCGTATTTCAGATGGTTGAAAATCGCATTAATGGACCTTTTTCAACAAAAAGGTATATGCCACCTAGTTGATGGTTGCCAGAACTGGTTTCTCTGTCCTGATTTGTTTTGGCCCTTAGGTTCGTCAACCACCGGGGCTCGCCACCATCTGAACTATGCTCGGAATGTACCAATCTCCCAAACCACAATTGGAATATTGAAACATTTGCATTGTGTTGGTGATGTCATTAGACCAACAGAATGGATGTTGCTGACCACTTCTTTGATTTAATCTGATCACCATATGCAAAATAATATAGGAAGGTCAATTGAGCATTAGAATTTGCCTTAATGGATCTAGTAAAGCTGAAAGTTGTGTCCAGTAGTGTTGAGACTAGTTGGTTAAACCTGAATGGGGAGCCTGGTGATCCCTGTTTATAAGCCACTGATGTGAGCAAATAGAGCTAACAGGAACTGCACTGCACATCCCTTCCCCTGTAAATATCAATTTACTCATGTTTTTTCAGTGGAGCTTCAATTTGTTATGCCTGAAAGAAATTTTGCTGTTAGCCCTATTTTCTCCTGAAATTTTTATATTTTTGTTTTCTGCCATTTTATCTCTTTTTGTATCCCTTACCCCTACTCTATTGTTATTGAATTGTTTGTAGTAGAAAGTGCAATACAGGGACCCCCTCTTCATTAATTTGACTAATATTTCGTTGCCTTAATTTTTTCAAAGATCTATATTCAGACAGTATGAGCTTTGCCCCATTTTTTCATGCATTCCAAATTTGATTCAGATCAACACAATGGTACTATATTTTACATTTTATCCTGTTATTTGCCACAAAAATTGTATGATTTTGCTTCTTGTGATGTTACATATTGTTAGAGACACCAAGACAATGTCAATTTCATTTGATCTTTTCTGTTTATCAATCAGAAGAGAAAAATACCGAACTTTCTACCTGGATAACTACAGTATGTCAAAGCTGAATAAATTTTCATTAAATGATAATACCTTCATTTAGTTCTAAAAAGGTACTGTGTAATAACTGGTGTTTTAATGTAATTTTTCACAGTTGATATCTCATTTGAATAAGGATATCAATCCTTCAAATGAAATACAATCTTGTGGTGGATTAGGTAAAGATAAATTTTTTTCCCCACTGTAAAAGACTAGTGGCAACATATGTGAGAAGGTTTCTCTATTATGGTACGTTGGTGCATGCAACTCCACGTCAAGTGGAAAAGTTATATTATCTTAAATAATTTAATGAAAAACAACCTGCTGACGAAGTCAAGGTCAACGGTCATTAAGGGTGAGTAATGGGCTACTGTGTTAAAACATAAAAAGATAATCTCCTAACAAAAATCATTGGATTTTTCTAGAATTTGTGCATTCATGTTCCTTTAGTGGGGAGGTTGCCGACAACTCCCACCGCGGAGGGGGGGGGACAATTTCCACCCGTACAATTCCCACCCAACGTGACCTACTTTTAGACCCTAACCCTAATTCTGAGCATAAAAACATCAGTTGCTGGGGAATTGTCTCGAGTTGAATTGTCCAGGTATGGGAATTGTCAGTCACGGGTGGAGGATATGCTGCACAATTGTTATACATGCCATCTTTCTCTTCTTCAACAGTAAACATCAATCAGTGGCCCTCAGCCGGCTTGAACTCTCCGGGATGTTTGCTTAAACTTGAACACTATTTGTTGACCTTGTGAGTCATCTTCAATTGATTGGAGGTCCAAGTTCTGCAAGGGGCCTGTGAAAATTGCAAAAGACATCAGCTTAGCCTTTGGGGTCATTAAAGAGCAGAATAAGATAGCGTGTGAAAAAAATGCATCAGTGTTGGGATTCCTGGAAATTTTGTCATAATGTTCCTTGGGTGGTACTTCTTATAACTTGTTACACATCCTCGATACATGTTGATTATGTAGGGAGACAACAGAAAATCAGATCAAAATGTTACAGGCCGCCAGACGCTCATGTCGTTGATGGATGCTCGAACTCAGACGTAATATTCTTCAACTCCTTGATTATTCCTGGCCAGTTAACAATCATAAGGGGCACAATGATTCATTCTGTGAAAACTCTCACAATGCATTTCCATTCGAAATGTCGAAGTTTAGGATAATGGGTGGCCAGTGCATATTTTGAGCTACAACACATAGTGCTTATGGGGTTTCTGTTTCTTGGTGTCAGTAGTAATTAAGGGTCATTTTTAGTTAATTGGGGGTCAAACAATCAAAATTTTCCTGCAGATTGATTTAAATACACATAACATGTAGTAATTGACATTAGTAACTAATAGTACATATGGCATTCAAAATTTTGTGTCAGTGTCCACCTTTATCTGTAATGGAATATTTGTATTCATTTTGTGCTAAATAAATCACCATTGTTTTCTGATATCTGGGGTGCCATTGGAAGAGCGCAATTGTCCCATGATACCAACATTTAAAATTGATGATCTTGGTAGCAGTGACTCACTGATATGATGTATTAGGTTAATTCCAATATAGTTGGGTGGCTTAAAGGCCATGTTCGTTTCTTGCATAACTTCATGGAGGAGGGAACCCTCCTGGGATTGGATAATGCAGGATCATCCCAAGAAATGTTGTGTTGCCTGGACTGATAAACTGTGGTCTCCTTCAGGTGCAAGCAAGTGCAAGCAAGTGACAGAGTAGCCCATGGTTGACAATAACATTGTAAAAAAGAATGATTACAATAGTTCCTTGGCACATGTTAAACTATTAGCAGTAGTCACTGATGACCAGGTAGGGTTAAACACAAGCCAGTAACTACTGATATAATTTTTAATACTATGAACAGTAGTCACTGATGACCAGTTAGAGTTAAACACAAGCCAGTAACTACTGATACAATTTTTAATACTATGAACAGTAGTCACTGATGACCAGTTAGAGTTAAACACAAGCAGTAACTACTGATATAATTTTTAATACTATGAACAGTAGTCACTGATGACCAGATAGGGTTAAACACAAGCCAGTAACTACTGATATAATTTTTAATACTATGAACAGTAGTCACTGATGACCAGGTAGGGTTAAACACAAGCCAGTAACTACTGATATATTTTTTTTAATACTATGAACAGTAGTAACTGATGTCCAGGTAAGGGTTAAACACACGCCAGTAACTACTGATATAATTTGTAATACCATGAACAGTAGTCACTGATGACTAGATATGCCTAAACACAAGCTAGTAACTACAAATATAATCTGTAATATCATGGACAGTAGTCACTGCTGACCAGATTGTGTTGAACACAAGCCAGTAACTACTGACATAATTTGTAATACCATAAACAGCAACCACTGATGACCAGATAGGGTTAAACACAAGCTAGTAACTACTGATATAATTTTTTGATACCATGAAGTGTAGTTATGAGGCCAGTTATGGTTGAACACATATCAGTAACCACTGATATGACTGGTAATGCCTAAAAGGGGAATGCTTGTACCATTGTGTTGTGTCATATTTCATACCTATATTATTTATTCTCTGGATCAAAGACGTGAATTATTCACCTACCTGCCACCCACGCAGATATCCTGCATAGTCTGTTGATATTTTCAGGATCAAATTTCATTTTGGTCAATTTGTCTTTCCTAGACACATCATTCAGACAATATACTGCTGGGCTGTAATGTTAGGCCAGTGAAAAACTAAAAACAAATAATCTCCTGGGTAAAAATTGAGATCCTAAGAGTCTGCCACTAAGGAGCTCTTTTTCTGCAGAATAGACAAAATAACATACGATGGGCAGAGCTTCTTTCAATACATAGAATTTTTCATTCGTTTTCAGTGGTATACTGTACAGAGGCAGAAGGTATCTATGCTATCATGCTGGCTTGGTCTGTGTGTATGTGTCCGTGACAGCTTTTGTATACATAGTAACTGTTCAACCCAACTCACCTAAGGTCAGAGGCCAACTTCCAAAACCTTTGTAGACATGACTCCTCAACAGAAGAAGTAGAGGGCCATGTTTGGTGGAGGTCGGACACATGGATTAAAATTATCTCCTTGCTTCTGGGTGCATGTCAATGTCACCCGAGGTCAAAAGTCTGGAAACTTCTAAACACAATTGTGCAACAAATGAAGAGACAAATGTATTCGGAATGTAGTTTGACCATATATAGCAGGTGATCGCTAATGTTTTGGGGTCTGGTTCAAGGTCTCCTAAGGTTTGGTCTACGATATGTTGCAAAATGGGACATTCAATAGATGGTAGCGGTAACTACGTGGCACTATTACGAACCATAATCCCATCCCATAGATTTCAACGGAATAATCGTCCGGCTTCGATCTAGGTTATGTTAGATTACGGCCAGGTGGCTTGTTGAGACTGTCAGTCGATAATGGGGCATCTCGGCGACTGAAACTCCATGATATACCCAATCAAGGGGGAATGAGTTGTATCCACGTCGGGCTTTGAGACTCTCATTGGGTTTCTCAATCTAGTTAGTGGTTTGTTTCGATCGTAGAAGGAATAGAAGGAAAATTTACCCTAAAACTGTCCAGTGGTCATTGGTCGGGGGTTTAGACTAAGAGTGGTCGTTAATCATCTCTGCCTTTCACCTAACCTATAACTTGTGGAAGTGGAATCGTTGTCTCTAATGTCATTTTCATGATAATTGGGCCTACAGGAGGTGTACTCATAGGTATACGAGACACGAGAGAGGCAGTACAAATTAGAATTCCAGTCTGTGACAGGAAATAACCGGCAAATTCGGGCATATTTGAGGCAGAAGAGTGAAGATTGTCCCGACGGACACAGTTGGCAGAATCGTCAGCGGGAAAGCCCGCTGTAGCCCGAAGAAGCGCACTTGGCGGCACGAATCAGGCAGCTTCACCTTCACATCCCGAGAAGCCTGGCATATCAGAAAAACATGATTCTTGAAGCGGTAACTAGGATGCGGCGGAGTGAGGTAATAAAAAAAAAGGAATCCAATCGCCGTCTCAGCCCAACAGTGGGCGTCTAAGCCTCACTGAATTATAGCAAGACTGGAAGCACATTGGAGTTCTGAGAGATGTGCAAAATGCTTGCGCGCAGTAACTATCTAGTTGTTCAATGGTGCTTAGCAACACCTCCCGACAATACAGACAATAAATCCCCAGCCAATAACCCCGAAGACAACTAACCCCGAGAACCAACCTACCCCAAGGACAAAAACTCCGGACATGTACCATTCGGCGATTACCCCCCCCCCCGGACAAAAAACCCAGGACAAATAACCCCGAAGACAACTAACCCCGAGAACAACAACCCACTGGACATATACCCTCGGATGATTACCCCTGGACCAATTAACACCGGACAATGACCTCGCGGACAATTACCGGCGAGGACAATCACCAACTGGAGAGTTACCCCCTGGACTAATACACGAAGACAAATACCACCCGGACATTCACCACCATGGACGATTACCCCCGGTGGCGTATCCAGACCGCGCCTAAATTGGGGAGGGTAGACATCTTGGATCCTTGCTAAGCGGTGTCGCCAAGGGTAAATCCAAGATTAACCGACCAATCATGGATCTGGTGATGTGGGAATAAGGTAAAACGTGCGGACACTATTGTAGCGCCACTATAGGTTGGCGTGGAGCACAATGGACACTTTTGATGATGCGAACGACAGTTCGGTTTGTGATATTCCGGAAATGTTAGATAGAAAGATAAGGTAGATAGTAGATAAATTTGTTGAAGGCGGATGAGTTCAAACCAGGGAGTTCAACACAACGGTGCGTGGGAGCGACACGTCGGGTGGGGGATGTCCTAGGGGGTCATCCCATGAGGGAATATCCATGGGAATGTCCTGGGGGTTTCCGGGGGGAATGTTCGGGTGGGCAATGTCCAACGAGGAATTGTCCTGGGGAAAATGTCCGCGTAGTGGACGTCCGAGATGACCTAGGGCTAATCCCTATGGGGGATGTCCGAGTGAGAGATTGGGAATTGTTTGCGTTTCTGAATAGCTATCAAACCCTTGAGAGTGCACTGTGACAATTTCCCTCTGGTCACCGGTAGGGGGTAATATAGACAACCGGCCTCGGCCACATAGCGCAGCTCATCATATGAAATGAAATTTCCTGAATGGCGAATGTCGCTGTAAAATTCCTAATACGTGGCGTCCGGACTTCTGCCCCTGGTGACGCTACGCTTCGAGGAGAGGTGGGGTGTGGAGGGGTTTTGACTCGTGGAATGAAGAGAATCAATGCAGTCGTGCATATGTGTGTATCTATGCGTGGTGAGTTGTACGTGAACGCTCCGGCCTTGTGTGCGCGATTCTAGAGAACACAAGCATTCATTAAGTTTGACTGTTGTTTGCCGCTATGGCATGGGATAAGCATCATTGGTTTTTTTGTCTTCTGTTGGATTTTTGTGTGTGAAAATTGGTGAAGCTTACGTTTTCGGCGCGCATTAGTAGTATATCGTCGTTAGTAGTCCACCTGAACATGACTTCAGATTCCAAGGAATTTATTGAAGGCAACCTTGTGAGATTGGGCAATTTCAATCGTAAGGACTGTATGGACATGCTACCACATATTTAAGTCGAAAAACTGTGGCATGCCCCTGCTCAGTCTCCATCAATAGGTCAGAAAATGCCATTTCCTGCCCTCTGGTAGGCCTATTTGCTACCATTTTCTTGGATTCATTCACCCATTGAATCCTCAAATATCTTGAAAAATAGTGAACAATTGGTAACGAATCGAAATTTCTCCCCAACTGTGGCGAACCCACAAACGTACCTTTCCGCAACAGTGCCCTCATGCGGATCACCCCCCCCCTGCACCCATTTGGTACCCCTCGTGGATAGTTTCCTAAAAACCCACTATGGTTAACATAACAACCGTTGTAAGCCAACCATCACAGTAAATATAGGTGAAACTGGCAAGCTGACTACAATATCTCATCCGGCCCGTCGGGGCCCTATGATATATAATAAACCTGACCAAGTGTTATGTAGGTAAATGTCAAGAAGAGATATACCGCTTTATTTGGACTCGTCTGAAAACGGGTGTTTATACTAGCCTCAACAAGCTTGTATCTTCATGAAAGATGATTATTAATTACCACAAAAATGTCTTACTCATTAAAATTATAGCTGGCGAGACGCAGAGGTGTACTAGATGCATGCTCTGGTCAGGGGAAACAGTTGGACTGCCAAAATCCCTTGTTAGGGTCCAGAGACGAAGTAAGTCGAAGAATTTTTTAACAGGGCCGTACGTCTACCGTGGGCGGCGGAACCGGGGTGGGGGGGGCTTGGGGGGCTCAGCCCCCCCCCCATTGAAAAAATGAGGGGCAAACTCATTGTTAAGCCCCCCCCCCCAATATTGCAGAGTTTTCATAAACACTCCATGTATGTATAATTCTATCGTCGCCTGATTGTTTAACTTATATTTCAAAATTTCTAGGATAACTCCTCGAATAGTTACATCATCCTATTGAATCACTCTGGAGGCTATATAGCATCTGAAAGCCATCTTCCAATTGCATCTTTGCGGTCCCGTAATGGCCGTAATGTGGTACTCGTGAGCAGAAGGCTTGTACTGCGCGCGCATCGGTTTGACATATCACTGTTTCTGCATTCCTCACCCAATGCACCATCACTTTAGCCTATGTACACACTAGAGTCTAATATTCCACCGTATGTTACCATAGCCCTTGGTAATCTTCTCAAGGCAACCCTCAATCAAATCAATCGATTGCGATGATGCTGTTCGGACGTTAGAGCATCACTTACTACTAAATATGACCTAATTCAGATGGCCATTAGAAATGGAATTTAACAATTGTACACTTTCGGTTATATATATGCTTACTCATTATCAACACATTGTGTGCACATTATTTCCTTTATTTATTTCGCTGATTGCCTGCACGTGATTACGAAGTCTGAAACTCATTTCGATTGATTCAAGACCAACCATTTTCCTACTGTCAGCATGTGCTTCAGCTTTCATTCTTCCGATGAGTTAGAATATGTAACAATTGAAGACCTATTATGAAAGTCTTCATTTTTAAAATTGGTATGAGTTGATGTGTTTTGTAGTTGGTAGTTGAGGGGTTTTATATTCAGCAAAATAGCATACCAATTTGAATAATAAAAATTCGGGTTGGATTACGTCAGCACCGACAGTGTCAAGGTGCTTTTACTACGCACGCTAATGTGCGAATACGCGCAAAGACTATTTTCGCTCTGTGTTTTTATGGGCTATTCAATAGGCACCGATCCGCGATTGGCGATTTTTTTGTCGGCAGGTCGCGACAAAACCGAATTGTCCGTGACAATTCAAATCGGCGTTCGTCGCGCGGCAGCTCGCGATTTATGACCCATATGGAAACTCTGAATGGGCCACCGTATACTGAGAATTGCAGTATTTTGCTTGCCAATGGCATTCGTTGTCACATACATCGTGCAATTCCCTTTATTTCCTAGCCTTCTTTCTGCCCCACTCCATGGCATAAATACCAACACTACCGAACAACGTTCATCCCCGGAAAGATGCATGCGCATGTCTATTATAACCCATGTCACTCATGCATTCTCTCTAAAGCAAAATAGTGAATTTCACTCTAATGAATTAGTCACTCAGCACAAACCTAGAATGTAAAGTGGAATTTCACTCTAATAGAGTGAAATATCACTCTATAATGGGCGAAGATTCTACCTGCTCTCTATGTGGAAACTTGGGAGTGTCAGTCAGCCACTCGCATTCCCTCTAGAAGAGTGAAGTAATGCTGTAATTGCGAAATTTTCTTCCAATGGAGATGAAATGGAATGATGATCACACACCGCACACTTCATGGTAGTGAAATTCACTCTTTTGTTTTTCAGGTGTGTCGCCCATTCCGTTGGAAATTCTCGAAGCGACATACAGGCCCATAGCCCTATAGCCTATATTCTCATAGCCTACAGTCGTTGTCGTCAATTGATTAGAACTGCTGCGTCCTCCTCTGTATTTTCTTCAATGAGGAAGTATATCCTGTGGAAATAATTACATCTTGCCTAATTGATGTGCTTGCGAGCGCCATGTTTCTATTTGTCCGTTTTCGCGCTAAATCGCCGCTCATCTAGTTCCTGTGTTCCCACGCGCCGAATTTATTTCGCGAGTCGCTATTCCGCGTGCCTAGTGAATCGCCCCCCGCGACACGCGACACGCGATCCTCTCGCCGCGACTCGCGTATTCGCCTATTCGCCGCATTCGCTTCGCGCCTAGTCAAGCAGCTTTGATTACTTTGGTCTGTCAATCTCAAATTTGCAATTTTCAGATGTTTTTTTTAACATATGCTTAAGTATATGCACATGGGCATAGGTATACATTCACGGAAACGGCAGCGCAATCTCAACCTGTCAACACGTACCATACTTAAGAAAGTGGTGTTTCAAAAATGTAAAGTAGCTGCTCAAATAAATACCTTTTACGGAGTGACATTTTTCATTCACTTGTATTAAGATGTATTGTCGTCAATTAAAATAAATCTTTGTCAGCAATATGCTACTGCACCTTAGCAATTTAGAAGATATATTGAACCAAAGCAAATGGTATATTTCACGCATTTTTTCCGTCCAATGAAATTGATATATAATACGGTAGAGAGGGTATCTCTTCAAATTCACATATAAGCCCCCATTAACGATATGTTGTCGTGACGTCATGCAAAATTCGCCGTCGCTTTTCGCTGGACGCTAGCAACGACAATCCATCTTTCAAACTTATATCAAATTGCATTTTTTTCTCTGCTTTGTTCTCGATATTCATGTCATTTCACACATGAGACCTGTCTTTTATGCCTAGATTTTGTAGCCAGGCATCTCGGCAAATCCGTTTCCAGCCTCTAGATGCCTGACCCTACAAAAATTTCTTACACCGCTTCGCTCCAACCAATGGTGGCGGCTACGCTTAGATAGTAAAAAGTCACATTATCCCCCCCCCCCATAAAAATACATTCCGCCGCGCCGGTGTTACGCACATACGACAGCAAGCTCTATAGTCTCGTACATTAACAAATTTAGACCTCATGCCGGAGTATTCGCACTTATTTAATTATTTAACCTGATCTGTAAACATTTATCGTGCATAACACATGGCAATAGCGGAATTTGTGCTCACGCCTATGTTGATTTTCTTATCGTCCCAAAAGTGTTTCTCTGTCTGGCGATCTGGGAGTGGTAGGTGGTAAGCCTTCCCCCTTTTTCGAGTTGGAAAATTGGGGCCAGGAACACTTGGTAGAAAATCGGGCCAAACACTAATTTCTACTAACTGCTAGAAAACTCACCCCTAATATAATTTGTGCACGTTTGCCTTGACGTTCTGTATAGCATTGCATGAAAATTCTGGCCAAATTCGTTCTCTGGCCTTTTCACATCGACAGAACCAGGTCGTCCATATACCTGGCATGTCTAGGTACACGTATCATGTATGTGCGCATCGTATATAATCAATGTGTTAGGTGTACGCCATTTGAATAAAAGTTGAAAATATTGTGACGCGGTTAAAGGTTAGAATGATCAATGAAACCGGCTGTTTCCGAAAGAGTTGGTCACAGGGGCGGAATGCAGGCTTATTTAATGAAGGGGTCTCAACCCGATAATCAAATGAGCCCCACCATCAGTTGGCACGTAGGGTTGGAAGTTTTCGTTTCGTCCCCCAGATTGCAGCAAAGGCACCTCCCGATCGTTTTGACGCTGTGTCCAAATCATCTACACATTGAGATAATATATCCCAGAAATTTCATTCCAACGGAAATTTCTCTCGAAGTTGTTTCCCGCCTACTTTTTCCAGGAGAGGCATTTTCCAAAGGACCATCTTCCGGCTCAGTAGTGTAAAAAATGCCACACAATTCCCAAAAGATTGGCATTGCATATCACTGATTTACAAACTTGATTTTCTCTTTTCCCATGATGCGTGTGTTTTCTGAATTTTTTGCCGTGACGAACCATCAGGATCCTACAGTATAAGGCGGAGAACGGAACAGGCCCAGTAAGATGCCGTGCTGGTAAACGAACGATCGCGAGTTCGCATCCGGCGAAGCTAGACGCTCTTCCTCTGCACTATGGTATAGTCCATATTTTCTTTTCTACCACTTCCATTACCCACTATCCAGGTATCATTCAGCATGGACCCGCGAAAGTAGACATGTATGGGTGCAGGACTTTCAGGCAGCATTTTTCCGGCGTACTTGTGAGTCTCACTAGTTCCACCGATGACCGGGGTAAATGAGCGCATTTTATACGTAGGCCCTAATGAAGCCACTTTCCTTTTTCAATCGCCTTGATCAGGCCCTGCAAACCGGTGGCAAGGACTTATCTGTTTATACTTACTTATACATTTAGGTCGGGGGCAACTAATTCCGCCGCTAGAAACTGTATAAAATATACCACGCCGTTTTTGTTAATGAATACTATTGGTAATGCGGAAGCGCTTTTGTTTCAGATCCTCTCATATATATTTATAGTTCAACAGAACACTCAACACACTTTTTATTCAGGATAGGCATATCAACGCAATGCATTTTATGTTGTAATGAAGCTGGATAAATTGAGCATGTGCACATTTGTTGGAAAATAGTTATCAAAATTTATTGATCAATGATTCAATGCATCGATTCAGAGTGACAGCCCACTTTCGGTTCAATCATGGGAGCCCCGTACTTGATACTGAGTATAACTTAAAAACAAGTGCAAGTCGGACGTCTTGGTAGCTTTCAAAGACTACTCGTGCAATACCCTGCATTTTTTTCGCCATTTCAACATTTCTTGTTTGTTCCCTTCACTGACGCTCTACTGACATCTGTCATAACCATGGAGACTTTGAAAATGGCTACCATCATTTATAGCCTAATATTTCCTATCAGTGCCCATATCTAAGACCTGTGCCCGTGAACAGTGGAAACACCCTTCCCAGAGAAATGAATACCTCACATTGTTGACACTATAGTATGTTGAAACACCTCCACAAGTTGGGCGCAAGCCCCCATTTCTAGGTCACACTCAGAATTGGACCGAGATGTAATGTAAACAAATCTGTGAGGCCAGGGTCTAATGTAAACTAGTGCGAGATGCGATGAAAGAAATCAACACACCCCCTTGACAATATGTTTTATTGTCAACTATTGGCGAACTGGACCTTCTGATAGATAAGGTAACCACTGCACTCAGCAGGGATGGAGTAATGTAACCAAACTGGTCTGGCAGCAGGAGAGCTTTCAAATAAAGTTGGAAATTGGGAAAATTAATTGTTTTCATTAAATCTATACCCATGCGAACATAAATGTAGCTAAGGCTAGCCAGTAGCAAAGCTCATCCACCCACCAGTTTCAACCTGATCGCATGTCAGGTTTAGAAGTTATGAATGATGACCGACAGAAAGTGAGGGACGAACGAACGGACCTAACGAACGAACGAACGAACGAACGGAGACGAGAAGACATGATGCTTGTAGAGCTGCTCTCCCGCAGCATAAAAATACGGTGTCAAAAGCATTGCATGGGGAGGGGTTTGAGTCGAGACGGCCTTACGACTCTATATGTGTTTAAGGTCTCCACAGGAACCGTCCATATGACCAGTGATCGTTCGTTTTGATTTTTGCATAGTGAGCGGTGGTCGCGCGATTTGCTGGAAATACAGGGCTGTTCCAATGTGGTCGATACGATACGATATACTGTATCGGACGTCAAGTTGAGAATATTTTATTTATCGTACGATAAATTCATCGATGCGATGATTTACGCAATTTCAGTTATAAATTGCGCAATTGATCGATAGTAGGGAACGCCAAGGTTATTGGGGGATTTTGCATGCAAAGTGGGTTTTGAAATATTCCTGAAATTCCTGAAATTAGGCTCGTTATTTCCTGACATTACGCAAGCACTTCGTGTACTGCCATCAGCATCTACTTCCTCACAATACGCCGCCTTACTAGCATGGGGACGGAGGTAGGGGTGGGGGGGCTACCCCCCGAAGCCACTACTCCCATTATTGGTAGAATCATTAGTGTTTCAAATACCCTGAACCATAAATAGGAGGGGAGTCCGGACCCCCTCCCCCCCCCCCCCCCCGTATTCGATACTGGTCACACCATGGACCCGGATAACAATTTCGTCCATATTACAGGACACCGTCAATGTGTTTCTCTATATCGTTAGCGTGTAGTCGTAATACTTACAAACATAATTCGTAACTAGAAACTACACTTTTCCTCTCTCATGTAAGATTATTTCCCTCCTTTTTGCCAATGCTCCTCTCCAAAGTCTTAGCCAAATTTGTGACCCCTCGTGTGGCACAAGTGACAGCAACTCGAGGGATGGTCATACTGAACACATCTGAGAGATGTTTTCTGGAGTGAAAATTCTCGCCCGATGATATTTCAGTATAAATCGGATTTCGGCATAGGTAAAAATAACCACGGAAGTGGCCCTTTCCTGAAATCTGGGACCCTGCGTACGCTACGCGCAAACAGATGGCAGCGCTACGTTCAGATCGGAACGTCAAAACCTGAATTCGCCCGTACCCAACTAACTTTGCTATCGTTCCATGAACATATGCTTAGAGCTGTTTTTTGCTAACTACAAAAAATCCCAGCCATTTACGGGTACTGTGCTTTTGACTTGTCAGACGACTGACGAGAGTGAAAAAATGGGGTTCTCTATTTCATTTTTCTCATACCAACAAAGAACCGCAGCTCGCGTAGTGATTCCTTGCTGTTTTTTCTCCGACCTGTTCACCCTTACAGTTGTGGCATCACCATGATGATTCAGCTATATCAAACCTGCAAGATTATGTTGCCAACTCAAACCCAAAATTGACACCAAAACGGACCAATCACCTGCAATATTTGCTAACCGCAAGAGATGCTTGTTGCTTTTTGTGACTATGGATTCAAAGTCACTGAGGCATTGCAAGTAAGTTTTAAAATTAAACTGGTCAAGTAGTGGTATCTTGATGATAGAAGGTCCCGTTACGATTCGTACCATTGAGTTCCAACGTTTTCCATTCAAAAAAAAAGTTGGAAGTACTCGCGACGCGTAACCCTGATCGGCAGACTGCACAAGGCCAAATGTTGAGGGTCCCTTTAGCGAAATTTATCACTCATAAGTGACTGTGGTCAAAGCAGATAGATTGAATGAAGTGCAGTTCTTTGAATCGGCCACACATCGTCAACATCATCATCAACAATTGTAAGGAAAAAATCTCCTTTTGGGAGTATATGTGTGGAGTAAGAGAAGTGCATTCTGCATCAGGGTATATATTGTCAATTGCATCCCTCCACTTCCTTGGACAAGGTGAGTCATTGTAGGTACAGTCCAGTGGTCCATAGCATGGTGTCTCACATGTTGGTCATATGTCGTTAATCACTAATGTGACCGAGGGGAAAGTCATTGCCAGTCAATCCTTACAATTGTTGTAAAGCAGAGTAAGTCTGTGGTCCCCTTTCAAAGTACTGTGTGTATCATTTTTCGATTCATTTTTCAGGCACAAGTGACTGAGGGGTGCATCATTTTGTTGAAGTGCAATGACTCTCACCTTTCTGGGGTACAAGGGGTTGGTCATGCAATTGACAGTGCATAACTTTCGAATACTTGCATCATAGCCATTTTACCAGTGCCATCACATATCTTTAAAATTGCTATTTTTAGGGTCAACTTTTCACAAGGCTTTCAAATCACATATCTCTCCTACATTGGTGGGGTGGGGGGGCTTTACCCCCCGAAGCCATCTACATCCACATTATTGGTAGAATGCCTTAGTGGTTTCAAAATACTTCTGAACCAGAAGAGGAGGGGAGTCTCGGACCCCTCCCCACCCCCCCCCCCAGTATTCGATACTGGGTCACCATGGACCGGATTCACAATTTCGTCCATATTACAGGACACCGTCAATGTTTCTTATAATCGTTAGCGTGCTATTCCGTAAATCGTTCCTTCTAAACTACAAACTATAACTTTTCCGCGTCCATGTAAGCGAATTTTCCCTCATTTTTTGCCATGCTCCTCTCCAAAAGTCTTAGCCAAATTGTGACCCCTCGTGTGAACAAGTGGAGCGCACTCGAGGGATGGTCATACTGAACAAATCTGAGAGATGTTTTCTGGAGTGAAAATTCTCGCCCGATGATATTTCAGTATAAATCGGATTTCGGCATAGGTAAAAATAACCACGGAAGTGGCCCTTTCCTGAAATCTGGGACCCTGCGTACGCTACGCGCAAACAGATGGCAGCGCTACGTTCAGATCGGAACGTCAAAACCTGAATTCGCCCGTACCCAACTAACTTTGCTATCGTTCCATGAACATATGCTTAGAGCTGTTTTTTGCTAACTACAAAAAATCCCAGCCATTTACGGGTACTGTGCTTTTGACTTGTCAGACGACTGACGAGAGTGAAAAAATGGGGTTCTCTATTTCATTTTTTCTCATACCAACAAAGAACCGCAGCTCGCGTAGTGATTCCTTGCTGTTTTTTCTCCGACCTGTTCACCCTTACAGTTGTGGCATCACCATGATGATTCAGCTATATCAAACCTGCAAGATTATGTTGCCAACTCAAACCCAAAATTGACACCAAAACGGACCAATCACCTGCAATATTTGCTAACCGCAAGAGATGCTTGTTGCTTTTTGTGACTATGGATTCAAAGTCACTGAGGCATTGCAAGTAAGTTTTAAAATTAAACTGGTCAAGTAGTGGTATCTTGATGATAGAAGGTCCCGTTACGATTCGTACCATTGAGTTCCAACGTTTTCCATTCAAAAAAAAAGTTGGAAGTACTCGCGACGCGTAACCCTGATCGGCAGACTGCACAAGGCCAAATGTTGAGGGTCCCTTTAGCGAAATTTATCACTCATAAGTGACTGTGGTCAAAGCAGATAGATTGAATGAAGTGCAGTTCTTTGAATCGGCCACACATCGTCAACATCATCATCAACAATTGTAAGGAAAAAATCTCCTTTTGGGAGTATATGTGTGGAGTAAGAGAAGTGCATTCTGCATCAGGGTATATATTGTCAATTGCATCCCTCCACTTCCTTGGACAAGGTGAGTCATTGTAGGTACAGTCCAGTGGTCCATAGCATGGTGTCTCACATGTTGGTCATATGTCGTTAATCACTAATGTGACCGAGGGGAAAGTCATTGCCAGTCAATCCTTACAATTGTTGTAAAGCAGAGTAAGTCTGTGGTCCCCTTTCAAAGTACTGTGTGTATCATTTTTCGATTCATTTTTCAGGCACAAGTGACTGAGGGGTGCATCATTTTGTTGAAGTGCAATGACTCTCACCTTTCTGGGGTACAAGGGGTTGGTCATGCAATTGACAGTGCATAACTTTCGAATACTTGCATCATAGCCATTTTACCAGTGCCATCACATATCTTTAAAATTGCTATTTTTAGGGTCAACTTTTCACAAGGCTTTCAAATCACATATCTCTCCTACATTGGTGGGGTTGGGGAATGTTCTCTCTACTGACCCACCCCTGCAGCACCTCCATAACAAATATATCTGGCTGCACATAATAATACAAATAGATAAAGAACAGACAAGATCTTTGGTAATTTTCTAGTGATAATAGCCCCTGTTGCACATTTCTGATTTGTGGGCTCATTTAATGTTGATCATAATGACTTCTGGCCAAATTGTTTAACATTTTTATTATCATGGCAATCACTTTTCCCAATAGTCACATCATGTGTCAGTCAACACCAGATAGAGAGGCACTTGGGAAGAAGTAGAGATACTTTATAGACTTAAACCCCTGCCCTTTTCTGCCTGGGGTCCAGGTTGCCCTCACTTTTTGCTCATGGGTAACAAGGTGAGCCCTCCCTTTTTGCTCAATACCAAAAATGCCACAATGTTTTGCCCTTCCTTACTTTCAGAAGTTTCCTTGACCCTTGCTTTTCTCTTCCTCCGCACTCACTGCTTCTACACCCACCACAGTTAATGCCCTCATTAGGGCGGTCTATGATCACAGGTCATAATACCCAATGGTCAGTCCTGTTCGTCATTCACAACCTGAAGTGTGCTTTTCGCATTCCCATAAGGAAAGTGTAAACAATCAGATAATATAACTGAGTGCACACAGAGAATCTTGGGATTCCCACTCTCATCCTCTAGCATGCCAGTGCCATGGTCCATTCCCACTGATGCTGACGGCGTCTAAAGTTTATTAGGTGTTTGTTTACTTCTCACTTCTTGGAAGTCTCACACACATAGCTCGAGAGATTAAATCTTTTGAGGATTGGGAATGTTTGCCAGTCAAACTGCAGGCTTATTATAGTATACCCCCACAAGGCGACAGTGGTTTGACGAGGATAATGGCTGGGCTACAGGTGTTTCTAATGAATTCAGCAGGACATTTCTGTGTGCATTCTGCTGTAATAACTAGTTAAATGGGAACTTTGAAGATCATATCACCATTTTCAATTAAGGAAAGGCAACAAACTTGGCATTCTCCCATCGAGTATACATATATGGCCTATGGAAGAAATTGCCAGTTTTGCCCCTCCCCCATCGATATCCATATTTCGTGACCGACTTATAAGCAAAAAGAGGCGTATCTGCCTTGCCATTAGGAATTTGTCATGTAATGCGTTGATGCAGGCTTCAAATAGGCTACAATTTTTCATTTTCATAGGCTGCCTATGAAACCTGGGGAGGGGGGGGGGGGGAGCTGGTTACAAAAAAAAAAAAAAAAATAATGTCATGTAAGAAAGAGGCGTATCTGCCTGCCATTCCCACGCCAACAATAGCACCACTTGACCACTACTGATCAGAGTACTACATCAGACATACATACATCCATACATAACATACATACAACATACCTACATACATACAACTACATACATACATACATACAATACAACATACATACATACATAGGCTGGTCCACTGGTGCTAGTTCCAATATTCAGACATATCCTCCAATAATAATTAAACTGACAATTGAAGAATTTTTATTGTCTTCACTGGGGATACTTGTATTGGGGAAGGGAGAGGGGAGGGGGGAATGGAAGCAACCAGATTTTATGATAGGGCAACACACACTTTGTGTCGAAATGAACCTATGAGAGGAGGTATACGCAGAAGAGGCGTTTCTGCTTTGTAATTAGGAATTTGTCAAACAATGCAGTAATTCGGCTTTCAAATATGGGCTAATTTTCAATTTGTCATAAGCTGCCTATGTAAACTGGGGGGGGGTGGCGTGCAAGACCAAAATGCCCCCCCACCCGTAGCAAACACGATGGTCATGAGGTACATATAGGCGGTCACTAGGGCTTATAATAAAATGACATTCAAGAATTTTTGTACTGTCTTCACTGGGGGAATCATTTCGTTTGGTTGGCTATATGCTTGTGTCCCACTCTGTACAATGAATCGTTGCAGTGATAGAATGACTTGTCCTATGTGACCTGCTAATGACCTTGACCGATACCAGAAACAATAAGGTTATTCTTCATCATGTTTATCGATCCACACTCTTTATTTGAACTTATTGATACTTGCATTCATTCGATATCATCTGAGAGCATGATGTCAATGCCAAATTTCTCCACATTCCATGTTTTGCTGTCTTGACTTCCCACTTCATTGATATAGCTTGTGATAAGATATCGTAGTATGGTAGTGTCATTGACTGTTTTGATTGTCTTAACAAAACGCTTCCGGCCAACACAAAAAGCCATGCAAAACACCAGGGTCAAGTGTCAGAATGAGGTCAAAGGAATCATAGGTCAAATGAGGTCACAGTCGGTCACCAGTATATTGTGTTTTTTTTTTTTCACCAGACTAACGAAACTTTCCATTTTATGACAGTCCTCCAAAATGTTTTCGTTGCCGAGATATATGACGATTGTAGCTGTCTTACTTCCACATCTTGGATGCTTGTGATAAGAGTGATCGTAGTATTAGTGTCATTGACCTTTTTTGGTATTGTCTTAACAAGACGCTTCCGGCCAACACTTAAAAAGCATGCAAAATCCCCAGGTCAGAGGTCAAAAAATTAGGTCAGAAGGTCAAAAGCTCAAATGAGTCAAAGTCGGTCACAGATTTTATTTCATCCAACGAACGAAACTTTCCATTACGACAGTTCCCTCAAAATGTTTTCGTTGCTGAGATATATGACAGATTTCCTGTGGTGAACCTTGAATGCCCTTGACCTGACACCAAAAACAATATTCATCCTCACTATACAGCTACCCACATACCCAATTGAACTTGATAGATACTAGCCTTCGTTAGATATCGTGCTGAAAAGCTTTTTCTAAATTTTTTGCCCTCTCGTGACCTGGGGGGGGGGGGGTTGAATGACTTGAACGGGCACCCCAAACAATAGGGGTCTCCTCTCCCCATATGTGTACCCCACATACCTAATGTGAACTTATACCAGTTTGCGTACGTTAGATATCGTGCTGACAAGGGGTGTCACACACAGCCACACACAGCCACCTACACCCACCCACCATCGGTGCATTGACTGCATTAGATTCCTGTTTGCCTTCGGCAAGGATCAAAAAGCACTCGTCCTCATTCAGGGATCGTGAGATTAATGTCTGCCATGTTGATTTGTTCCTGAAGTTACGCGCGGCGCGGACTTCGTTGGACACTTTGCGAACTTTTGCAGCACTGCAAAGTACGGCGTGGCGCCAGCGCAGCGCGGGCGTCTGGTGTGGCACTGGCCCCCCTCCCAAATCACAATTCTGTGTAACCTCACGGGCGACATTCCATTCGTCCCCCCCCCCGTGACGTCCTTGAAGTCAAACATTATTGACTGTACCGATTTTATAACCAAATTGAAAGGAGTAAATATGACTCCAAAACTGCGTCTAGTGGTTTCAACGCCACTCTATTCATCTTTTCAAAGCTCCGATGAAATCTAGAAGATGCGACGTCACTATTCCCTGGAAAGAAAATCCGTGGATATGTGCAGCGGGTAAACCGCCGACGTGTATATCCCCGCAGGAAAGAAGGGGAAAAAAAGGAAAAACAGCCTCTGTGGATCTCGTTTTAGACTGAGGAAGCCATTAATTTTGTCGGCATTTGACTGCCAGTGACTTTGGAAATGCCTACCCGTTGTTCGCAGCCCCAAGAGCGGCCCCAACTGTATCCACCTTTCTCGAGTTTCGTTTGAATACGAAAAAGAAAAAATATCTGCATGATTTAAGCAAATTTGCCCCCCTTGTGACCTTGAAAGACCTTCAATATTGCTTCATGATGTACGATAGTGAGGTCCCACTGGTTTATCCTTCTGTTGCGCTTGTAGCTCGTGTAAGAACTTAAGACACGTCGATATATTCCCCTTATATTTTGCCTCCTTCCTTTCCATCCGGCATTGCATTTCTCAACTGCTCCACCTTTATGCTGTCTTGCATCACCGTCTTGTTCAAATTGTAAAGACTTCTTTAAGATATTACTTTCTAGCCATGTTCGAAATTGTCCCTCAACTGCGATGCGTTGAATCCTCGATGTCGCTCATTGTAACGCCGCGCTGTTAATGGTCTTAACCATTCCGACAAAGTCCCCATTATGGTGTAATTTTGGGCCGCTTCCAATATTGGAAGTGCGGAACACAATTTGAACAAGACGTTTATATCAGAGGCGTCGACGGACTCCAGAAATGGTGGCGCCACTGCAGAAATGGTAATGAATGGCTGTGCGTTGCGCGCCGGAAGCGACTTTTTTTTTTCCTAGAACGGCCTAGCGCAAATATTGCGAAATATCTGCCCTATACGGAATATAGCTCCATCCCACACATTTTTTAAGCCCAGCCTTCAACAGAAGGCAGGGTGCATATGCTAGTATCATATAGTCGTGCCGTGTCCCATTTGCCCCTCGATTCTGCAGGCCTATAGGCTACCAACAGTGCGACCCGGTGCTAAAAGGAGAACGTCTCCCGCTGGAAAATTTGAGGGGGCCCCTACCTAGCTAGGTGGTTAATTTGTAGGGTATTGATCAGTAGGTAGGTAGGTAAGGTTTACCCACACACAACACATACGGTTATTATAGTGTCTTGCCCACGTTTTAATACCTCCCCTTTAGTCGCCTCGTTACGAATGCGGGGAATACCGTGGGCATCATTTTCTAAAACCCACCAGCACACAGCAAGGGGGCTGTATCGGATCGGGTGGTCGCGGAGATAGAAGTTGTTCGTAGATAATAGAGAGGTGTCTATATTCACACAGCGCGGTCGAATGTCTTACCACAAAACTTAGCTCATTTCAAGGGCGCAATCAAGCGCGCTTCTGAAAGTGGTGGGGGGGATGGGGGTCCCAGACATCGGCAACAACATGTGTGGGGGTCTGGGGGAGAGACCGGGATAATCTCCAAGGCGCCTTTGCATCTGTGCCTCTCAGAAGCATATTAGGCATGGTTCCTTGCATTTAGCATTTCCTTGTGTTTTGGGAAGTTGGGTTCCACATAAAAGTTGGGGGTCGTGATCCCCGACCTCCAGTGGTTGCGCCCCTCCTTGGTCTTTTCAATGTGTGGTCCTGTGGGAGGGGGGTAGTGTATGTCACGATATTTCCTGACTGTCGTAATTAAGTTTGAGAAAAGTTTGCTCTATGAAAACTTAAGAGTAATAACCTAAGAGGCTAAGCCTTCAATTATGAAGCCAATTCTGTATCATTTCAACTTCGATGGCGAAAATACAATCACACGGATTTCAATCATCATTGTATACTTACAGACAAGAGAAGGAAGGAAGATCGGAATTAAATATTTAGCGGAGAAATCCATCGCTTAGTCTAGACATACTGTCAGTGGCAGCCTTAGATTCGACAGAGGCGAAGCTTAAGAAGTTTGGCTGAGGCGGAGTTTAAGATATCTTCGGCTTCTGATTAGTCAATTTGTCCACATTTGCGCTGGCGTTCTATGAATAAAAAACTCGCCGCCGGATAAAAGCTCCCACTGCGCGCGCCATATGCTAGCGCTTGCGGCACGGCAGCCGGCAAGGAATCATAATGTGTTTTGCGTGCTGAGCTGGTGTTTTCTTTTAAGTTTTACCAGGCAGGACACTTGAAAAATTGGCAGAACGTTTCCATCCGCCTCTCGTTCCTTTGCAAGATTGTAACCGTGTTCCGTCTGTTTCCGTTGAGTGGAAATAGTGGAATTAGTTATATACTGGGAATTTCAATTCATCTTGATCAAAATCAATACTCGAATTCGAAAAACGTATTATCAGTAATATTGGAACTAGTTGTGCGAAACTTCCATTGCGTAGTTGGGACCGCCTGATGTTCATCAGTGCTGAGGACTCGAGTCCGGTCTCGGTCTCGAGACCGGTCTCGAGTCCTTTTTTCAGGGACTCGGACTCGGACTCGAAGTTCAATGATCGGACTCGGACTCGACCCAAAGGACTCGGGGACTCGGTCCGAGTCCTGGTCCGAGTCCTCTATTTTTACGAATACAGAACTTGAATTTACGATCGTACAATTAAGACAATCGAAATAATACGCACGACGCTCTACCAAAAAGTAGCCCAAACTGTTCCCACGTACTTCCGACTGCCCGATGTCTAAATCAGGAGGAAAATTATCAATCATTCTCACACGCTCTTATGTTTTAAACGGTCACTTAATCGATCTGAAGTAACAGATACAACATGCTAACGAAAAATAATACATTGTGCCGAAAAGTTTGCTAGTTAGAAAAAAAAACGTTTGGCATTATAAATCAGCATGGACAACTGTATCCATAATTTTTTTGAATCGAATCAAATGATGTGATACCTGCTAACCGACCGAACATTACAGCATTATCCTGTTTAATAAGGATTAACATGAACATTACACAACCTGGAAATACTGTTTTCGGAAGATTTATAGCCTAGCTTTCATCTCACTTGTGCAATGTATGTTAGGATACGTTCTTAACCATGTGCTTCTCATATTCTGTTATCGTACTCACAGTGGGTATTCTACTTTTTCTGCCTACATGGTAAATCATGTAATAGATCATGACGGAAGTTACCGGCAGGCGGTGTAATTCTCTATAATTCATTGGGGTGCAATTGCTTTTTTGCCCCCGCTAACATTTGCAGTAACGCTTTCGATATCTCTTGATCGATATGCGTCAGCTCATTTTATTCATTGTGGCATGCCATATATAACGAATAGTGAGGTAGTGAATAGATATTTGTATGTGAATTAAAAGAGTGATTCACAGGGTGGGGAGGAATGGTTTCAATGATGAAGAAGCTCCCATAAAAAAGTAGATGAATGTGGAAGAGAGCAATTTCATTCTCTATGCTTTCAATGCTAGTTTAATGCATGGCAATCGATATTTTACAATTTTGATTTCAAATTCTAATTTCATATTTTTCATTGGAATGTGCCTGTACGCTCACATTGTAGTCAGGCTAACAAGACAACTCTTGTACCCAAATTATAGTCTTATGCCCTTAACAGTCTCAACGCTATCATAGTAAAATCATTGACTCTGATATTCGGCATGAGGTGTGCCAGCCCATTCCTTTAAAAAGTTCCTCGTTATGTAGTATATTGTCGATCAGTAGCCGCTGCATTCAAAACATTGCCCGGTATATGCAAAATTGTTAAGTTTTGCCCTAAATTTGTAAAAATAGTACAGGTCAAATTTGCATGAGGACTCGAGGACTCGGACTCGGACTCGGACTCGGAACTGATGACTCGGACTCGGACTCGGACTCGGACTCGGACTCGGACTCGGACTCGGAACTGATGACTCGGACTCGGACTCGGACTTGAGAGACTCGACTCCAGCACTGATGTTCATATTAAGGTCCTTTATTCATAAGGCCTTTTGTTCATAAGGCCCGTTATTCATAACGTGCAAATTTTCGAAAAAGGTCCGTTATTCCATAATGACCATAAAGGTCCGATATTCATAATAAAAAGGGGTCTTTGTTCATAAGGTCCGATTTTCATAATGACCAAAAGGCCCGTTTATCTAATATCAAAGGGTCTGTATCCATAACAGAGCACAAAGGTCCGATATTCAAATAATTAAAAAAGGTCTGATATTCATAATGGCGAAATTCCGTAATTCATAAAAGCGAAAGGGGACCGTTATTCATAATAGCAAAAGAGGTCCGTTATTCATAATCGCAAAAAGAGGCCCGTTATCATAATAGTGAAAAGGGTCGACCGTTATTCATAATAGCAAAAGAGGTCCGTTATTCATAATCACAAAAAAAGGCCCGTTATTCATAATAGTGAAAAGGGTCGACCGTTATTCATAATAGCAAAAGAGGTCCGTTATTCATAATCGCGAGAAAAGGTCCGTTATTCATAATGTGTTTCTTTTTCAATGGATAATACTCTTGCCAGGCAATGTTCTGCTATGCGAGGCCCGGCAAGGATGCAACCTAAAACTGCACCGTTTTTGGTCAGCTGCGATCCCTGGCAGATCCCCGACGGTGTTCGTTTTCCTATGTTATGAATAACGGATCCTTTTTACTATTATGAATATCGACCCTTTTCCCTATTATAAGAATACCGACCCTTTTTTCCTATTATGAATAACTGAAACGTTATTTTGCCTTATGAATAACGGACTTCTTCTGCTGTTATGAATAAACAGACCCTTTTTGACTATCATGAATAACGGACCTTTTTCCTATTATGAATAACGGACCTTTTTCAACTATTATGAATAACGGACAAGTTTTTTACTATTGATTCGGACCTTCCTTTGTGAATTATGCAATATCGGACCTTAGAATAAGAACCCTCCTTTTCGGCCATTATGATAACGGGCCTTAATGAACAAAAGGCCTTGGGAATAAAAGGCCTTATGACAAACTGACCTTACGAATAAACACCTATGACATTGGGCTGTCACCGCGTAGTTTACCAGTTTGCAGTCAAGTATAACTTGAAAATTCTAGTCTAATAGTATAAAATACAATTATAGTTTTGTTATACTACAAGCCAGGCTAGGATTGGATGGTATAAAACGGTCCCCCGTTTCTAATAAGAGGCCATCGGGCATGTAATATGTTAGCAGCAAAACAAAACCAATAATTAGTCCTGGGCGAGTTGAGCCTGAAATACGATTATTTCCACATAGTGACATATACTGCGTCTTCCTCCAAAACTTGTAATTCCTGGTACCATACGAGTTCTCAACTGGTGAACTGCGTTCTTTTTCGACCCCCAACTCTTTTCCAATACAGCGGGTTGTTTGGCGGCCATATCAAAACTTCACTGTATCATTGTAATACCCGAGTAGAGGTTACGTGAAAGGTCTCCCTTTTCGACGTTCGAACCTGACCTAATTTGACTGAATTTGGCCCATACGTACGTATTTCCCCATTCATTGCATGAATTCGGGTCCTAACCTCGCATCTATGAAATTATTCCCTGACTACCTAGTTCATTGATTGAACATTTCGAATGTACTCTCGATTTCTGATTGAGAGTACCGAATTGTCGCCATTTTGATACAATCCGGGGAAGGGGAGGCTCACTGATTAATTCCAAAGTCACCACTTAAGTCACCACTTGGGTACCGAACGAACGCTTTTAAGCTCGTATCTACGGTATATACCATTCGAAGAACGCCCTATAGCCCCAGGCTAGTCATGGTTTGTCAACTGCGTCTCTTGAGTTTGTCAGGATTTTCGGCACTGATACAGTGATGTAAAGCGGTAAAAGAAAAATCATCAAATTGTCTTTTTTTATATATTAGGGCATAGATTTGTGATCACAAGGAACACTGGTCGTCAACGCACCCACATGCCACGTTACGGCCTATACGCAGACCCACGATTGCCTATAATTATTTCCCCTCAACCATCGGCAAGAGTGGAAAACTTTAATCTCTCTATGCCCAACTGATCCTACCCCAATACCCCCTGTCGTGACATAGAATAGTTCTGATGATGCTACCGCTAACCTCCTCCTTTCCCACCAGCCCAAACCACTCCCACCCCTGGTAGCGACAGGATCTATATGCCGCTTCAACCTTGTTACCGATGGGATGGATGGCCTGATTTTGAAGGACAAACAAGTCAGAACACTTTCTTTAAGAGCCATTGATTGAATAGTGTACCCTTTCTCTGCCAGTATACTGCACCTGCTGGGCTTTCCTTTGTGCTCATTTTAACACGTTGTGGCTTGAGACATTTCAGGGAGACCTGCATTCAATCAGCCTTGTCCAAAAGCACTCGCGGAAAATCCTCGGGCTTTTCCATCGGGCTCCGAACTCACAATCAATGGTTTTGCAGTCTGGCGCTCTACTGAACTGATCTACTCCAATAATAATAATCGCCTGCCTAAATCACATCAAAACTACTCTGAATCAAACGAACTTGCACTGGTCGCCCTGGCTCAATGAGGCAGCAGACCCCCTGAGGCCGGCCTAGGGTCCGCCAGCACTGGCTCACAGTACTCTTACCCAGAAAGCTCCTGTGCCAATGGCATCAACGAACACTTTTCTGGGGCATTCCACAGTATTTTTCCGTTGCGACGTAACATTTTGCACAATGAACATAATTACTTGAATTGGATGAATCAATGCTTGGGAGATATCAAATTATTCAGAATCAGCTGTCATGACATAATCATAAACTTTTTAATTTCAGTCATAACATTGAAAGTTATCTAATTATACCCTCGTTAGTGTGTGCGTCTGTGGACCGAACAGAAAATGGAACAAATTTTAGGGTTTTTAAAGTAAGCTGAACTGCTATGGAATGTAAGATAGAATTGAATGAGTTGCTATAGTATGGTACACTTAGGTCCTGTCTATATCAAAAATAAAAATGCAAGTTCTAGCGCTTACTCTTTAGACAGGTGAAATTAATGTTCAAGAAAAAAATGATGTTGCGGAGGGACATTCCCAATTTGCGGACGGGAGACAGCGTCGTTTCTGGAGGCCCCCTCGCCAAATCAACAGCAATAATGACTGACGGGTCTAATAGCATGAGTTTCAACTTAACTATAATAATGGATAATATTCCCACCTTTCTCACAGTGGGTACATTACTGTTACAGTACAGTGCCTACAATGTCAAGGGTATTTGTCCGTCCACAACACATGTCCCATCGCAACACTTAATGTTTTATCAACTCCGGCTTAATAAAAGGAAACAGAGAAAATCGGTGGCACCAGGAAGGTGTTTTATTAGTATGAGTGAATGGAGTAGTTCTAGGAAAACAGAACAACTATGATTAATTAGGGATGGGTTACATGGAAAAGGGGTGTGAAGTTGTTTGGCGGACGGGACATTTTAGTTTATTAACAATAATAAGTGTTACTTAGCAGTGCTTGAAGAATAAATGGAGATGAATGATGAAACTTCAAAGTCTCACCATGTTTAAAGAATGATTTATGTGAAAGTGGGAGGAGCATTAGGTACCGCAATGCCACTGCTTCAATTAAAAATGTCCATCCGCAACAGAAATGTCCCATACGCATATTTGATGATAATTAAAATAGGGTTAAATTAATGTAGTGGAGGGAGGAAAAAGTAAAACACAGGGGGTGTGGTGTTGTAGTAAGAAAAGAGAATCCTAAAAAAGACAAGAAAATAGTAGGACTATGCTGAAAGTTATTGGAAAAAAACATTGAAAATTGTTGCGGACTGGGCCATTTCACTTTAATTAGGAATAGTAATAAATTACTTGTCCTCAGATACGCTGAAGTTGATTAATTAGGTATTGGTTAACTAGCTTAGGATTCCCTGACAGTTGTTATATCATTCCTCTTCTGTTCCACTGTGTTCTAGGAAATGTAATGTCCTGTCCGCCACGCAACGGTATCTCAGGTTTGTTTATTGACATGTAATATTACCATAAAAAGCATTTTTGTTAGAAAAAATTCAATGTAGACGTGAAATAGATGTTTGTAAACTGAATACTATAGCACCCACAGTGGATAATTTGTTTTTTTAATTTGCCCATTCTTGTCCAATTTGCTGTGGAATTGACCCTACTATGGATCAGATGTTTTTGGTAGGGAACGACAAACATGTTGTTCTCGAGGGGCAGTCTTCGTATTATCAAATGGTTAGCTCAGGAGTTCCACAGGGAACAGTTTTAAGGTCCCACTTTGTTTTGTTGTACATAAATGAACTTGCAAACAACTTAGTCCTCTACTCACGTTGGTTGCTGACGATTGCTTAGACAATATAGGGAGATTCTTTGAACTAAGACCATAAAGCCTTATAGCAGGACTGGGATATGCTCTAAGGTGGCGACGGACTGGCAGATGCACCTTTAATGCATCAAAGTGTTATGTAATGACATAAATAGGAAGGAGAAAATCCGACCTCTCACACCTATCGTTTAGGAAAACCACAAGTTCTAATTAGTCACATTCTCAGCCCTACTGTGGAGTGCATCTCCCGAATAACATGGATGTGGAAGCATACAAGTAGCAAAACCAACTACTAAAGCCTTTAGAGTGCTTGGTCTATTAAGAAGAAACCTCGCCAACTGTTCGGAAAAATTTGTGAAACCGGATTCTGTCTCTGTTAGTCCACACTTGGAATACGCTTCTGTTGTCTGGGAACACACACATCCAAAACTCATATTTGAAGTGTATTGAGGAAAGGTAAAAAGAATCAGGGGCTAGGTTTGTCAAACAACAAGTATGTTGCGCACCCCGGTACTGTTACTAAATCTGCTCTCTCATTAAACCTGGGCTCCCTTTCAGATCGCCGCAAAGTAGCTCGCTGGACCATTACTTTAATAAAGTAAACAATAATCGTGTAGATATTCCTAGGGAACCAATTCCTTGAACCCACACGCGTAGGGGTCTTCGCACCGCAAATTCTTCAATTTTGTATCCCTTATGGTCGTTTGAATGTGTACAAAGAACCTTTTTCCACAGACTATTAAGGAGACTGGAAAGCACTTCCTGAGCTGGTTGTGAAATCTCATTTCAGTAATTGCTTTAAGGCACAGTGTATTCTTTGCAGATAGTTTTTCCGGTGTTTTTTATTTTACCCCTGCACCCAGCCTGGGTATCATGTCTTGGTTGGGCCCAGGCCAGTATCCGAGTAGGAGTAGAAGAAGTCTACGCGCCACTGCCATCTTTTTTTGTGAATGGCGTGCCAATCTCTGAAAGCAATTCAGCGGAATTCACAGAGGCAGTGCAAAAAACTGCATGCAATTAAGCCTGTGTGACCAGAGCTGTAGTTTTGTAAGGCAATCAGTGACAAAATGGTGGCATGCTGCGTGTTTTCATGTTGCCAGCCATGTTGAAGGGGCTGCAGCCCAGCCTTTTTATTTATGTTGGGGGCTTGTGGGCAACTTGTGACGTAGTCAAGTGATATCTGGATTCAATTTTTGCTACTTTTCATGGTGACGGTAATGGTAACACAATTTCCATAGAGAAATTGCAAATCTAGATCAGTGTCCTGGAAACGGTGGCCTACCTGGCCTCTAGGGCTTTGAAACTTTGGTTGGTGGGTTCTCCCAGCATGCATTCTTAACACTTTTTGTGCGTCGGAAATTAAAGCCAAGCTGCCATGTATTGTTCAAGTCACTTGACAAGCCAAGCTCTCTCTGCCTAATTTGACCACTCAACATTGTCATTTCCGGTATGATTTGACTCACTTCAGCAGTTTAGTATGCATTCAATTATTTGAAGAGCTTTGCTGTGTATCAACTAAATTGGGTAGATCGTTGACATGCTGTAGATCGAGAATTGGGCAAAGAAGAGCATTGGGGACCTACCACCTATACATAAATGCAATAGATACGTCCTCTGGGCACCAACTCTCATAGACCTGCATGAAAAAGCTACTGATTCAATATATACCATATCTTTCTCTATTCCGTACCTTTATAAATTTTCATCACTTGTTCAACAGTACAGTATTGAACCCTTTTTTTCATAAATTATTCAAATAAGTCATTTTCATATTACTTTGTCAATTACATTTACCAGACCTCCAAAGTTTGGTTGAACAGATTGCTTACAGGTAATTATATACAAACCAGGTAATTTTGTTTGGGAATCACCCTTGTTGTGCAATGCAACCTATGTTGGTATGATCATCCTGTGATGTTCAAAATCCCATATTTAATCCTTCCCTCCAAGAATGGTAAAATTAACACTGAACTGCCCTCCAAATGGCTTTTTGATTTCAATCATCACAATGAGCGCTGTTCTCTCGCTTAAGAGAACCTGCATCATATACATTGTTGGCGGTCACTCTTGAGGTCAAGTCCAAGTACCTTCAGACCCGGATGGAGGGGATCTGCCTGCCTTCGCACTGCATCTCCCTGAACAGCACGAATCTGGCTGCCTTAGAGCTCCTCCTCACTACATGGTGGAGCACTACCCCAGGCTAGTTTTTCCCACCGACGAGCTGCTGCGACTTTTGGGTGCCCTTCCATCTGAGCATTGAAACTCTTCAAGTGTGATTGGCTCTTCAAGATGCGGAGCAGTATGACTTTCTTCTGCCAAGTGAGTACCATAGCAGAAATGCTGTATGCACGATCTCTGGACTGAGTAGCTGGGGACCAAGTGGTAAGAACCAGTTGTAGAGTTGGCTCATCTCCTGGGAGTTGAAGGGTTTGAATCCTAGTCGGCGCCTAATGGTAATGGTACCGATCGCTGGGCACTTGGCACAAAAGGACTGGAACCGGGACCAAACAGGGTTCTAGGGGCATTTGGCAATCTGCGTGTTTATAACCCCCACCGCCCACATAGGATGCCACCAAGAGGTATGGCCTCATTCCTGGTCCTGGCGTGGCATAGCCAGTAGAGGGGCGGGGAATGGGGGAAAGTGGCCTCCTCCTTGACAAAAGATCGGAAGAGGCAAATCGGGAATTCAAAGTCCTAAAAACAGGAAATGAATGGGGAAATGTTAAGAAATAGTGGAAAAAACAAAACTTCCAGTGAATTCTGGATAAATTGAATAATTGTGAGAATAAGTGGGCCCACTATGGCATTTATTATTATGACTGTTGTAAATGCTCTGGAGTTACGTCCAGTTATGCTCAGTGGCCCACGTGACCATTCGTAGTTACAGTTCATAAATGATGATTATATTGTGTCAAAGGCCATGAGAGAACGACCGCACATTCGACGTTGAACGACAGTGGGCATAAGGTTCTTTCGGAACTCCCCTGCGCGCCTGTCAAAAATTACGAATCCTGCCAACATATTCCCCCCCCCATACTCATCACAATAACCTTGGAAAACATGGGATAAAATAGTTGCGTTTCCAATATGGTGACAGTTTGGAAATGAAATAAGACATAACGATATGCTATGGGGAAATCTCATCTATTTCCCCGAAATGTTATTGGTGAGCATGTGCACTCACAACCATGAACTGGCTTATTACCAGATGCGTTATTGCAATGATGCTATTAACCCGTGGTTAGCACAGGGTTATAGCCCCTATGTTTGGTCAGGATGAATTTTGTATGCATCCTTTGCACGATATTGTCCTCCTGAAGCTGAGCACTCCACTCTCCTCTTCTCTTCTATTCCACAGGTAACCAGATTTAAGGAGTCACTGGTTCATGACAAGGTTTGAGGGCTGACCCACTCCCTGATTGCCTTGCAGAGCAGTGGGCAGAGCGGCTACCATTTTTGTCATCAGTTTCTCTCAACGATTGCCCAGGTGTGACAGACAGTTTTGTGTCGGTGAGTTCTAGAGGTCAATAGGGAGCTTGCTTGTCTCAAATTTGCTGTGAACAATGCCAGAAGTTTTGGAATCTCTGACATTTTACTGGACAGCAATCAATATTTGGCTATAAACAGAAGCTTTATCTGGGGAAATTTAGCTTCAAGTGGATTTTCCCTAACCCTAAGGGAAGAATAGCCCCCATGGCTCTACTTTGGAGGAGGGGGGCTATTTTGGCAGTATTGAGGGCTGATAGCCCTGAGCCCTCACTGAATCCTGCCCTGAGGTTTAGGTCAAACATTATTTGATGGACCTAAACTGGTACCTGTGTGCTCAGATTGTGCCACCAATCAACAAAGACTGCTCACATCTAGAAAGCTCCATCAAGGGGACCACAGTATTCTACAGTAGGTGAAGCAAGAGGTGGGAACATTTCCTTTGTGCATAGAAGAGTAACTCCAAGGCAATAGAAGTAAATGTGGAGTTTCCCTATTAGATTTTACTGTAGCGATTCAACATTTGAGAATGGTATTTGTTACAGAAGCAAGTGCCACCTTACAATGAAACATGCACAAGAGCTCTGAATAGGCTTATAACAGCTGTTCTCGTAAAGCACATAATAGGTTAGCATTCCGTTGTACCTTTGCAGACTCTTCTATTTCGGGTCCCAAATATCACCCATTTGAACCTTGCAAGAAGTCAGCAGATAACAGATAGGGCATTTTACAACTCCCAGAGCCTAGAGCCCCCACGACTAGCAAGCTTAGACATCTGTGGGTGTCAAAGTCTGACTAATACTGCTATTCGCCTGCTGACTGAGCTCTGTGGTGAGACTCTGAGACCATCTGAATGTGGCAAACTGTAATGTGAGTAATGTAAACTGTAATATTGATTTACAATGTATTTGTTGATACAGATATTATTTATTAGAAATTTATTTTATTTCTGTGAATGCCTTCCCACTAAGGTTCTTAAAACACTTCAATTCTTTGAGAAAATGGTGGTCAGTCCACGAATTAAAGAAAAAAACCTAACAAATGTATATGACTCACCACAAGGACCTATTCCACGCGAAATTACAAATTTTACCTAATACTATCTTACTTTATCAGTCAATGCAATAGATTTCCACAGTATGGGTCGTTTCAGGCTAGACAGGAAAAGCATGAAGTAGGGTGAATGGCACTAATGATGGTCTCCCATCATAATCAGTATGTGAAGCAGTCTGGCATAGACATCAACTCACTTTCACTTACTTACATTACTAATAAGCATGCAGCAAACCTGTTTAGTCCAATTGTCTCTGGTGGAAAAAAGAGTGAATAATTTTCCTGACACCGAGCCTACCAGCTGCTAATGTCCAGACGACAGGACCACTGCTGCCTGTTCAGCAGTTATTCTTCCTTCCCCAGGCCAGTATGAACACCAGATACTCCTAGCAGCTGAGTTGGCTGGGGTACTCCTGCATCCAGAATTGACTTGCGCAATGATCCTTCGCAACCAACCAAACTTTTCTCTATTTGTAGGCTACTTGGCAGCTGATTTGATTATTGTCTACAGAAAAAAACAAATATATATCACCCAGGATCTGAACCCACATCCTCTAGGTTCTAATCATTATCACCAGAGCAATATTCATAATACGACCCCTATGAAAAGGAAATCAGTGAACTCCAGGATTTGACCACTCCCTTAGAACCTGGGGGAGCGAAAGATTCATGTCTAACATGACAGCCCCAGCTGACCCACAAGACTTGCTGCAAATATCATGAAACGAACCTAGAAACCCATGAACAAATCCACCGCATCAAACTGGAACCTAGCCTGATGAAGCAAACGATACGAGGGAGCGTTCCTGAAAATAGAGGGAGCTGTTGCTCTTTTGGTAATTGGTATATACAGTACCAGTAGTCAAATATTACCAATATATCGTTTGCAGGACTTCGTTTGACAAATCCCCAAAAATTGGGATTCTGCTCATTACAATTCAGGTGATGTAGATGTCAATCATCAGTAGAACACAGGCGTTGATATGGAGGGAGAAACCCTGAATAGAGGATTCCACGAGAAATTACCCCAATTCTGTTCATGAATATTTACAGAAGACTTTTCAAGACCTTTTACAATACCGAAAATGAATAATTATCCAAGAATTCTGCAGCTGAATCCTTAAATGAGCCGAAGCCACTGTTTTAGCTCTGTGCAGGTGATTGCGGCCCATTTGGTATCGCCGCACAAGTTCAGAAAAATCAGAATCCTTCGAATTGGAATTAAAAAAGAATATCCAATTAACGTCTGTCAAAATTAGACAATTCCAGATCAATGGAGTGATTTTCTGCAGGTGTGGCCGTTTCACGTATTTAGTTAAAAAGAAAAGTTGATTGCCGCCAAACTTTTTTCAAAGTTGGTGTCGCATTGCCCACTTGTCCTGTCCATATAATTCAGTTTGACAGTGAGGGAAACAAGTCCAGCAGGCATTTGTTTAGACAAATCAGCAATCACTATATGAGTGAATGGAGCTGCATGCAGGTTGACAAAGTCAAGCACCTTCAACAGGCTAACTGGAACAAGCAGTGAAGACGTCGCCCATGGCAACTGCAAGTACAGCCACTAGGATAAAACGTCCGATGATTGCTGGAATTCGAACCTCCCTAGAATGTGTGCTTTGCAAAAGAGTAACTCCGCCTTTCTTCCGTCTAAGTGATACCTCCCTGGTATACTATTTGACGACACATCACATATGCATGTCATCATGTGTCTTCAAAATGGCTTGAGTCCTCCTGTTTGCCTCAAAAAACAAGCAATACCGGGGGCTGATTCTACAACCCCATCCAACATTGGCCTCGTTTTTTGGTGCCTGAAAATAGTTTGATTATTCTTCCACTGCAAAGTGTGGTCACAAAAGCTATAGCTTAATAAGAAAATAATGGATTTCTCATACCTGAGGTCAATATTTTGGCAGGAGTTCACTGAACACTATATTTTCCTGGTACTGATTCACTCCAACCGTATTTTTCATTGTAGATGGACTGCACGATCCTATATACCTAGCTGGGCACAGCTATACCTTCACAAGACTGGCCTCTGGGCTTGCTGGCAAGACGATACAATCGAGCAAGCCCTCTATCGCGCCATGAGTCAACTGTCCACGAGTACCGCTTCATATCAGACAGGCTTAGGGAGACCTTAGACAGCTGGCAGCTGACGGGAACGTTGGGGATGTTGAAAATGGTAATGACCAGGAGTTGAGGCCGCTGATGTTTTGGGGAGTAAATCGATTGGAAAGGGAGAGGCAGAGGTACCTCGAGTCGGGAGCAGGGAGGATGACAGGGTATCGAAAGAGGAGGGGCTTTAGTGTAGTTGAAAAGGGGAGGAAAGAAGAAAAAACCTTTCTTGTGTAGATCATGGACAGTCTTCAAAGAAATGTCTCAGCATCCTTTCCCCTTGGGGGGGGGGGGGGGGGGGGACTGGTTTTTGAAGAGGTATCAAACGCATCGGTATTCCTCACTGAGGAACTTTCTGGGCTCATGCCGATTGTTGGCGCTCTATAGGGTGACACAATCCCCCTCGTGTACATTACAGCTAGCGTAGACAGACAAATCTCTGGGAATTAACCTGAGAGACATGAACAAGCAGCGATCCTGAACAGAGGAAAGTAAGTAAGAGCCAATGATGTGCAATCTGTTTGGATGACATAGCGGAAGTTCCAAGAAAGTACCAGTGGTCTTGCACTTAACCTTGTTCATTACATCGAGAGCTAGTACTCACAGAAGGTTGCAATATTCTGATTTGAACAGATTGAAGTATCAATCTGCAATAACAACAAGAAGAATCTCCTCCGGGCCCATAGGGATGACAAGAATGCAAAGCGGGAGTGGCTCTGGAAGAAGCAGTGCCACAGCCATGCAAAGTGGGAAAGAATCAAGCCAGCCTCGGTTCATGAACAACAAGTACTAGTAAACATGCTGCAAATGACTTGGACTTAGGTGAGGGAGAGTTGCCACTAAGTGAAGGCAGCGTGTGAAGCGAGCACGGAAGAGGAAGATGAAAACCAATAGTCGGGGAAAAGACTCTAGTAAGTGAGCTCTGACAAGCAAGTCCGAAGAATCAGCAAGGAAGAATGAAGCCCATGATATGAACACTCCGCTGATGAGGAATCGCAATGAAGAATGAAGCCATGGTATGCAACACTCCGATACTGAGACGCAGCAATGAAGAATGAATGAAGCCCAGTGGATATGCAACACCCGATAAGTGAGGACGGTACGCCATCCATCCAGGAAGGGCAAACAACAACAAGACCGTTGTGATAGTGGGGGTTTCTTTACACAACTCACGTGGACGCACACCCGGCGAAACGGTTCCGGCCAAACCTCCTCTCCCTGGATATGGGGAATAGATTTTGACGTAAACCATGGCATGGAGCTGCTTTCTTGACGAGTTCCTCACAGCCAATCCCGGATCCGTATCTCACAATGTGCAAGAGTGCGCTTAAACTGATGACCTATTCGCTATCTCATGGCCACTCGCGCACTAATCTGGAATTAACTTCACTTGTAAGGGCTGTGTGTCTACATTTATGCATTTTGATTTCTGTATCTAGTGGCTGGATTTTGTATTTTGGGGGAATTGGGACAACTAGGTTGTATGAGGTCAAAGTCTCTGATAATCCTAAATGAATGTGGTGGGTCCATTATCAGTTACATTGGCTGTATGCCTACCATATAAATAGCACTAATTTCTGCCTTTCCTAATGCGTTTTAAAACCTCTTTCACCCTTCACCCAGACTTGCGGCTGTAGTTTTACTTATTTACAGTAACATGTGTCTGCCGAAAATAGGCACAGGATGCCCTTGCACTGCACTAGGGCAGATCTAAAACACACAATAAGTAGTGCTAATACCACATGCACATGCTCATACAGCTCCACACACAGTCAGGCCTATCCACACACACTATTGAGGAAGTGGTGATGCTTGCGCATCAAGAGATTGATCTGCTATGTTGTCGGAAAACTCTCATGCTCTTGTTTCGCTCATTACTAGGGCAAAAACCTTCTAAAACACACAAAAAGGCAATAACTAATTACTATACTGTTGGGTAAGACCTTGGACATGCAGCTCCACAAACAGTAGGCCTCTCTCCAAAACACCCCTATTGAGGAAGGGTGAGCTGACACATCCAAGGATGGTAGGTGTTTATTGGAGAAACTCTCCATTTTCTTGTCCTGTTCATTGATTCTTCTCTTGTAGGACTGATATTCTCAGATCACCAGTGAGGTATCGCGTTACTCCTATCTACATGCAAGGCTCTGAAGAATCTCTACTACAAGGGCTATGAGCACCGACTTCAGGTCTAACCAGACTTGCTAGGGTGTTGGAAACAAAAAAGTGATTATTATTATGGCAATGTGGGTCCCCCACTCCCCCCACTCCCTCTCATGCTAACTTGAGTGAATTATGGGCAAGGAGATAAACCAGAAACACAAACCAACTGGGAGTGTTGTGGCCTATTAAAAATTGTAGGTAAAAGCAAGTTCATCCTGATCCAAATGGAGGGGTAGGACTTAGCATGGTGCCATTTCCTTTCAAATAACACCTCCTTCACATTGTGGTCTAGCCACAGACAAGCATTACCTCATTCTGTGGCTTGGTGAAGGTTCGCAGTATCCTGATCTGTGCCCTCATCAGACCTTGTAAACATTTGATTATTTGCCTTGCATGTGTACTATAAGAAAATGAATTAATCTGGTCAAGTGGTTACAGCATCCTACGGGCTAGTCAGTTTATACAACAATCTTTTAAACTCTGTAATGAGAGCAGTCTGCTCACAGTCTGCAGGGGTCAAAGAGTTTTTTTTTCGCTGCTGTTTTTTGTGCACATGCTTCCCCCCATTTTTGGAGCACACCAGTCGGGAAATCATGGATTGTTGTGAATGGGATGACGTCATGCCCAAGGCAAGGTCAGTCTGCTGGGCGTGCTAGGGCGCCCTGTTGGTCGTTGTTAGCTCAGCGTCCCTTCTGTGCTCTGCTCCCCATAGCGACCATTTTAGATCTGATATCTGACCATGGAAGAGACTTGAACAAAATGGATCACACTGCTAATGCCATGTGATTTCCTACTCACTAAATTACTAAATTAAATGAATAATTAGATTACAATTACTAAAGTGGTAATCCAAGTGTCTCATGAAGTGTATTTGAGTCCTTAAAAATTCTTGGGACTCTGTGTTGTAATTGCATTAGATTTCAACTAGCTACCATGCTGAATACAAAATGGTCAACTTTATGCCTGTTGGCAAATTGAAAACAACTCGATTCTGGCAAAACTCTTGATTTAAGTGCACCCTGGGCATTATTGATGTCTATTAAATACCATTGTTTGATGTCACACAGGGGCTCCGTTTCTGAACAACACTGCCTTCCAGCCAATCATAGACCACCAAATACCCTTGCAAGTATTACACGCTGCCGAGATGAGGATCGACGACAGAATCCTACTTCAACTACCTATGTGGTAGGGCCTACTGTAAGTATATATCAGGACCATAGTGTAGGGCAGGCCTTCTCAACTAGTTTCGTGAATGTGCCAACTACGATGTTATTATCTAAGTTGAGCGCCACTATCTGTTGGTGCGGAGCGGGAGTGAATAAATTTCCGTCTAGAGGACCCCTCAGATTGCAGGAAACGGCATTCCCCATGCCTTAAGGCGGTATTAAAGCAACGTCCCTAAAATTGACTATAGTTCAGAATGTTAATTTCAAGAAACATTCTTGAAAGAGCCTGATCAGTGTATATTTTTTCAGACTACCGGTGAAGGCACTCCCCGGCTGCAAAATGGTATCAACAGTGTTCCTATTTCAACAACATTCATCATGATTTAGGCCATAAATTAAGCATGTGGGAATCAATTTTGGATCTGTTGGGGGTCAAACAGACCGGAATTAGGGCCTCGAGTGGGTGAGGAGGACATACTGTATGATACAGCGACCCATGTAGCATGTGGTATTCGGATCCTTCTTTAAGTGTTCCTGGTTCAACATTCCTCTCGTTTAGGGAATTTGTAAAGTTGTTGTTGAATGTGCAAACAGCAGTATAATGAAATACAAGAAATATCAAGGTTAAATAAAATAAAACTTATTTTCGCCTATACTATATCTTAACTTCAAAGGCAAAAGTTACATTGCTTGCTCATGGTGATATCCTTGAAGTTTGGTGTGTACAAACTACAAAGTAGTTGCCGCCACGCGCACATGTGTTTAAAGAGCGGCCTCAAATACTGCAGGTTTCATATATTTTACAGCTTGGTTTAGTCTGTTTAATAGAGCATTAAAAAATAATGGTGTTATGTCGGATGCATTTCTGATTCTTCTTTATTTTCAATTTTTTCATGCCAGTCTGTCACGCGCCATTTGGAATGCTTCAAAGCGGCACAAGTGGGGGGGCGCTTGCAGTTGCGAAGGACTGGTGTAGCGGATGAAGACACATGTACAGATCATGGTTTTTGCAACATAAATCATGTTTTTGGATGTAATTAACAATCCTTTGTATTGTGCAGCAAATTTGCACCATCCTATTGAGTGTATACCCATGGGCATGATGAACTGGTGATTTCAGGCTTTGGCTGTTAGTTGTTTGACAATTGCTCAACAAGAGCACACCTTGCAATGCTGGGTGAGTGTGTATCAGATGATCGTACCAGATCTTCAAAAATATATATATTTGGCTCAAGTCTAGAATCATGTGGTTTATGCTGCATGATTTTTGTTCCACGAAACAATTCTGGGTTATTTTTTATGAACCTTAGCATAGTACAGAGTGAAAACATGACCATAACTTTGTATAAAGTGAGTCTTTGAGGTTTGCACAGGAAATGTTCTCAGAGCTTTTAAAGTCTTGCCTGAACAAAGTTGAAAAAGGCATGTGTTTGTATGTATGTATGCGTGCATGTGTGTATGTCACAATTTTTGTTAGAAGGATTTCTCCAAAACTGTGAGATTGATTTTGTTGACAGTTTGTATATAGTATCCGAGTTGGGGTGAACACATTCTGATTACATCTAATCAGTGATTAGCCAATTTTATATATCTTATCGTTTGAGCTTTTCAGCAAGGTGCACAGACAACCCTTAGGCAGCTATGGTCATGAGCACACCTTGCAATGTTTCGTAACATGGGTACAGGATATTAAAAGATAAACTGATGACATTTTTAGCCTGCACTGTGCTAATAAGAGGTCTCCTTCTGTATAGTTATGCAAAATTTCAAATTTTGTCATATTTACGATCATGTTTTCAGCATAAAACTAACATGTGCAGGCGGGTGAACCCCGACGGGTATATCGACACAGAAACAGCTTTCGTGGACCTTGTTTAGAGGAAGCACATTTAAATTATTTCCATTGACTCCAGTGACCTTTAAATGACTTACCGTTGTTCAGGTCCAAATGGCGTCACATATACAGTGCCCATAGTGTTGTGTAAATACGACAAAGTTAGAAAAATTGCATGATTCATGCAAATTTGACGTCCTGTGGCCTTGGAATGACCTTCATGTTGTTTAGGACCAACAACAGTCCTACATCCACCAATTTTGTTCAAATCAGACAAAGTTAAGAAAAAATTGCAAAGAACCCAACAAGTGACCTCTGGTGCCTTGAAACAACGTCATGTTTATCCATGAACAACTTTTGTACCTACCCACCAAGTTTTGTGTGATCAGACTAAACATTTAATGACCTCTGGTGACCTTGTCAGCTGTTTCGGGACTAACTTTTGTCCCCCCACAAGTTTCATGTAAATCGGTGTAACTCTGTATTCCCATGTCCAACCTGCAAATAGAGGCAGCAGACTGCAGTGATGCCCACTTTCGGAACTTATCCGAGATTTCACTAGGCTTACATGTGTACCAGGGCAAGACATGTTACTAGGGTGGCCATGTGTACTAGGGTGGCCATGTGTACTACGGCGGACAAGTTTCAGATCAATCAAGATGAAGGCGCTAAAGATTATCGCCGGAAACGGCTAGAGTTTCCGGCGAGCAGAGACGACGACGGCTACAACCCCTGAAACATGACATCCCCGTACACGTCCCAGTGTCCCGCGATATAAGAGCAAATTAAGGGGTCTCATTTGATAGTTCATGCAATATTCTCTACACACTACAATATGGCTCGGGTGCTTTGAGCCTATAAGATAAAAAAAGGCTGTGGCATATTTAGTTGAGCCAGTAGGGTTACAAATCAGGGTTAACCTAATTTCACCTGATGGCCTCATGGCTGAGCCCCCCCCCTAACCATCCAACAGCTATTTCCTGCTCCTTGTCCGTGAGAATAGAGCATTTCTTGATATACGCCTCAGCTTTGTGTCTTCGTTCGGTAAGATACATGACACTGTTATTCACGCGCTATAAGTGACTCAGTCACAGCTCTGCTTAAAACTTTCGTGCAACTAGGGACTTGCTTTTGTCCATCAGCTTGTATTGAAGAGACTTGGGACTGGATTTCACCTCTGCCTCAGTTCTCATTTCAGCCTTGAAAGAGTTGAACCTTAACTGGTGTGAGACATCACAACTGAGGGATCTCGCTATGGTCGCTAGAACTGCCCCAATCTCAGGTCTTTTTCCGTCCGCAGTTTGGTTTACAGATAACTCCCGAAGTCTGGCAGACCATTGGCCTCGGATGAGAAACCTGGAATCTCTCAGGGTCTGAAGAGCTCACGGACTTGGTATAGAACATTATCCCACACTTTAGGTTGCTGAACAAAAACAACTGGACGTCAGCTGGATACTCAGTGTTACTGACCTCTTGCTCCCTTTTTGCAATCAATTTAGGGGTGCGAAGGCTGTTTTGTGGGAGTCAAGTCCAACCAGTCCAAGGCCTATCCTCACTAATTCGAGACCGAGTCCCCAACATCCCGATTCAAGGCCGAGTCCTTGTGCTGAATCGATTCCATCCCCCGAGTACATATTCAATTTGGTATTTGCATCATCCCGCACTAACCTGGATATATTGGATGATGCCTATCATCCCAATGCAAAGACTTGTGTGTGGTAAGGTTTGTGTTTCATGCTTTCTCGGGCTGTGAGGTGTGCGATTAGAGATGCCGTAATTAGGCTTATTAGCAAGATTAAGAAAATGTTAGGACCTGTAGTGATGTGTTTTTGCCCGATTTGGTAAAGGTAGCAGGTAGATGACCTACTTAATTCCTCATACAATTCGCTATTTAGGAAGTCTACTTTGGCTAATTAAATCGCAAAATTCCTAAAGTTATCACACACTCCCTAAATTCCACCAAAAAAAAAAAAAATTTGGTGGGTATGGTCTACCAGATTAGAGTCGCTGAATATGCTAATCTGCATATTTAGGCAAAATTTTTAAATTTTTTTTTTGAAGTTCCATGAAACTTTTGGATGTGGTCTGTCTCCATCCTGATATGACTGTGAAATGTGAGTTGAGCTCAGTTGCAGTGAGGCCATTCAATGTGTCTATTTGGATTAATTTGCAATTTTGGAAAAATTGTTGGATTTCAATGAAACTTTGTAGATGTGGTCCACTTTGGCTTGAGAACTCAGTGTTTCGAAAATACATTTGTCTCATTTACAGATTCAATTTTTTAAGTTTGGACACTTTCACAATGCTTCTTAGGACAGGATAGCATTCAGTCCCCTTGCATTCAATGTGGGCTGGTCACTGGTTAGTGTTGTTTATTTTAAGCACTTAGGGCTCGTAACTATATTTACCTCTGATTACGTTTTGATCCTGCTGTTATCCTGTTTATTATCTGCTCGCCTAGCACTCACTGTATCTATTTCAGATATTCAATTTACCCATATTGGAACAGCCTGCAACCCACCCCCGCTCCATTGAACATCTGGCATTAACACAAAAGTCCGGGTTGGCCACCCATCGCCCTTCTCTTTTTGGCCAGAACGTTTCGTCTACATGATCATCTGGCTTAGAAATTCGTGCATAATTTCTAATCACCTTTAGATTTAGTCTTACGACTCCAATCATCGTTTTAACATTTGGATCAAACCTGTCCTACATTGATTTTCAACCTATTCCACACATTTTTCTTACGGATTACTGTCGTTTTGAAGGAACTTCTTCTCTCTCTCGATCTCGATTTGCGTAAGTCCTTTTTGTTTAGCCTAAGCTAGCACCTAACACCGTATGCGTGTACACACGTTCCCTACTGCCTCACGTCCACGTGCGTGTGAATTCGGCCCTTATTGTGTTACGTGCTGCCGGGCTGGGACTTGTTTTCCGGGTGCGTCCCTGCCTGCCTTGCCCGCCCTCTTTTCTTCCCTCCCTCCTTCCCCCTGGGTTCCCCTTCCTACCTTCCCTCCCCCCGTCCCCTGGGTGGGGTGTCCCGGCGAAGCGCTAGGGCTCTAGTTACGAAAATCGAGTGAGAGAGGGGGAACGGAACTCGGAGTAGTACGCTTCGTCCTGTAATGTATTATGGTTTTTCATGCTGAATGTCGGCCTCGTTGCCATGCGTGCGAGCCGTATTAACTGTAATGTTAAACTGCCCATAGTTTTCCACTGTTCGTGGATGGGCTCCTTGCATGTTATCGGCTCGTTGCCCTTCGGGTGTGAGCTGTACTCGCAATGTTAAATGTGTTACGCATTTTTCCACGTTGATATATATAGATATTGATTGGCTTTATGCCCGTGGGGGGGTTGAGGGTGTTCCCGTGGTCATAGAGCACCCCCTCCTCAGCGTCCACTTCCCGCTTCGGTCCCAGGTATGGAGAAGGTTGGCCGTTTCCATCTCCGATCCTCAATGTTGATGATACTTATATGCATACCACTTTACCATCTTCTCCCATTATGGAGAAATGTATGCTCACACTTTTGATCCCGATATTTCAATGTGTAACTTATGTATGCTACTTTACCATGTATTGACCTATGTCCCATGAGCGGGTGGTTCATGGAACGTAGAGACTCCTCATCGCCCTTCTCCTAAATTGGGGAGAAAGGGGACGCTTGTTACCTTGTTCGCCGTTGTGTCGATGTATTCTACTTGCCGTTGTATTGGATTTTATGTCCGTGAACGAGGGTTCATGGATGTAAAGACTTCCTCAGCGCCTTTCTCTCAGGTGTGCCGTTTGTAGGCTCAATCAAGTTGTCCCCTGCTGCTGGCCAGACTCGGAGGTAGCGGTATCATTGTGCTCCGAGGCCCGTAGCCCGGTGCGGACATCTCGGCGTCGGAAGTGAAGAAGGCATGGGATCGGTCGCCATAGAGGGATTCATCGTCTTCGGTCCTCGAGGAAGACCCCCTGGAGGAAGAGGGAGAAAGTCGTACCAAGAAGACTTCGAGCTCGGCCCCCTCTGGGTCAGGGTGTGTTAGCCCGTGGAGCCGGCTTCCCCCGGGCAGGAGCTCTGGATCATCCTCCGTCCTAGGGACTTGGTCCGTGTTATCCTAAAGCCCTCGATTTCGGCGTTGCGGCTGCTCGTACACCAACTTTGTCGGTGCCGGTTTCGGCTCGGGTGCCGTACCACCCCCGTCCGGCCGGAGGCCCCTCCCTGCGCATCGAGGGAGCCTAACAACCGGCCGGCCGGGGTGGATCCTCGGGTTGGACTGTGCGGTTACCCAGCTCCGTTCACGCCGGGTCTCTCCCGGCACGGAGGGATCCGACCCAACCGGGCCGGCCGTGGTGATCCTCGGTTGGACTGCCGTACCCCGCCCGTCCCGGGCCGGGGCCCCCCCCCCCTCCCGGTGCGGAGGAGCCGACCCCAACCGGTCCGGCCAAAGTGAGCCTCGGTTGGACTGCGGGAACCCGCCCGTCACGGGCCGTGTCCCCCCGGCATGGAGGGAGCCGACTCAACCCGGGTCCGGCCGGGGTGGCACTCGGTTGGACGCGGTAACTCCGCCCGCATTCAATGGGCGGTGCCGGTGCCGTGCCCAATCCGGGGGGGGAATCCGGGCCGGCGGGCCCTGGACCAGACCGAAACGGCCCGGTCTGGCCGCTGGATCCGGACCGACAGCCGGCCCAGCCGCGGGGTTGGTCAACCCCAATTGCAGTCCGGCCGCCCCGTCCAGGGGTTGCTGCCCACACCACGGACCCATCAGGTATCACAGGTCCATCCGGGATCGCCGTCAGCCTCTTCTCAAGTCGACCATAGCGAGTTGGAAGCTGCCCAAGACCTCCTAGAGTCCCCTACCCCGGAGGTACAGAACCTTTCTCCCTCTGCTTTCTCTCTTCCTTTCACTCCCTCTAATAGTACGAATTGCCGCAGGTCTCACCGAGTAGTCAAACACAGTGAGACGCAGGGCCGATAAAGGGAAATCGTCGTCGTCGTATATCCTCCTCGATTAACCTACTAAAAACAAAAGCTCGGATAGCGATTCATTTCCGACCGAAAATCTACCGAACCTCGGAGAGACGTACTGTCGAGGGGAGCAAGAATCGGCTTGGAGTACGGACCAGTAAGGTCGGCGTACAGGGCGGGCGCAACCATTCTCAGAGGCCTGACACAGTGCAGCGGGTAGCCTCGTGACAGCTGCCCTCAAATACGCTCTCCGCCGGAACGGCCTCGGCGTTCCTCTGGCCCACACTGCTGAATCGGACAGACCGAGGTGCCGATCGGGCCCGTTCAGCGCTTTTGCCTGTTCTCCCGTCGAACCGAGGCCACTCTCGCACGTAGGGAGCCGAACGAACAGGTTCCGGTGCGGATGCCGTACAACCCAGAGGCCCTCCCCGACGCGGTGGGACCCACCCGTCATGCCGTCACGGGCGCTCACTGGCTGATCCCCTGCTCTATGCTGCAGGCCTCGATTTTAGCAACCCGACGCTGTGGGGGATCGACAGGCCCTCCAAAGTCACCTTCACATTGGGAGCTTAGGGACTTGGAAGATCGTTTTCACTTCAGGAGCTTCCCAGAAGAGCAGCAGTGCCCTCCCCTTGGACCACTCTCATCCTTCGTTCCGCCTTTCTCCAGGGGAGATACCGATGCAGCAGGGCTGTTTCCGTCGCTATGTTCTTCTCACTTCGTTTCTCCCGCGTCGGTAGGCGGCCCCCTGTGAGACTCGGTATTGAGAAACACTCCCGAGGGGGAGCGTTACACTCCATCCGGGCGGATTACGGTTTCAGGAGCCTCTGGAGCAGCCCTGCTCCGGCCTTTAAGTATAGATGGGGCAGCCCACCGCTCCCACAGAAGTTTGGGTTCGGGTTTTGGCAGCGGCGGCTCCGCCAGGTTACGACCTCCCTACGAGACTCCAGTACCCGGCGCCGTCACCGCGGAGATATCTGCTGTCTGCGAAACCACCACCTTGACTGAATAAGGCGTCATGGAATCATCGTTAGTGACGCCCTAACGCAACTTTCGCCCCTCAACAGTTGTTCAACAGTCCTGCAGATGGTTACCTTGTGCTGAGGCCAGGCTAACTACGTTGATCTGATAACCCTACCGTCCTCAAGACGATAAGCTTCTCCTGGCTTCCGCCTCAGGGACCAGTTTTCCAGTTGACTTGCGTCCGCCGGGCCTCGACGACTTCTACATCGACGACCATCGGATCGCCTGGGAGCCTCGGCGCCGGACCTTCCGGGGGACAAAACGACAGTCCCTCGACAGGCCTCAGTCGGCAGGATTGACTGAGCACGATAAGAAGTCCTCTAACACGTAGTCCTACCCGAACCGCGCTTCCCTACACTGGACCAGGTCTCCAGGCACAGCCCATGGCGAAGAGCATCCTCTCCACCAGCCCGTACCGGCCCAGCTCACGCCCACCTGCCACTTATCCTACGGACAACGGAGCAGCCGTGCTTCCCAGCCGGGCCCAGAACCGAATTGGCCGTGCCAGCCCCCCCCTGGCTGTTTGGGCTCCCAGGCCTTGGCCTGGCTCCACTAGAGCCACTAGAGCCGAAGGCTGGCTCCCCGGAGTCGGAGAGCGGCTCTCCGGAGCCGTGAACCGTCTTTCCCAGCCCTTCCGAACCATGGGTCGGCTTCCTCCCTATCCAGGAGTTGGCCAGACTCTTCGTCACCAAAAGCCGCTTCCGATCTCCACGGCGCCGACTCACCTCTTCGGCTGAGCTGTGGTCGCTGTCCAGGCCGCCAGAGCCGTGGACCGACTTTCCGGCCTTCTATACGGCTTTGCCTTAGCCTTTTATCGGCCATCCCGGCTCTCCAGAGCTGCGTGTCCCGTACTTCGTTCCGGGGCATATCGGCTGGCGTCCAGAGCCTCTTCCTGCCCTCCTGTACATCTTGCTTACCGATCTGAGAGCGGCTATCCCGCTCTCCAAGAACCGTGGCCGAGCTCTTCCGGCCCTCCTAATCGGCTTTCCGCGATGGGTCTGTTTTTTCCCGGCTCTCCCGGAGCCGTGGGCTGACTCTTCCTGCCCCTAGTCGCTCTCCTGGGACATCGCTCTCCCGACGAGTGGGGGGGGGGGGGAAAAAAAAAAAAATAAAAAAGAAGGGAGAAAAATAAAAAAGGAGTCGGCTCTCCCGCTCTCCGAGCTGTGGGCCGCTCTTCCGGACCTCCTTATCGGCTACTCCGAGTCGGCTCTCACAAGCCGATGGAGTCCGCTCTCCCAGCGCTCCGGAGCCGTTGGCTAACTCTCTCCCGGACCTCCTAATCGCTCTCCTAGACAGGCTCTCCCAGCCGAGGGAAGTCGCTCTCCCGGCCTCTGGAGCCGTGGCCGACTCTTCCGGACCCTCGTTATCGGCTCTCCGAGACCGGCTCTCACGAGCCGAGGGAGTTGGCTCTCCCGGCTCTCCGGAACCGTGGGCCGACTCTTCTGGACCTGTCCTAATCGGCGTCCTTCCGAGACTGTCTCGCACGAGCCGAGGAGTCGCTCTCCCGTCTCTCCCCGCTCTCCCGGAGCCGTGGGCCGAACCTCTTCCCGGCCTCCTTATCGGCTCTCCGAGAGGGCTCTCAATAGCCGAGGGGGGGGGGCGGGGGGGGGAGTGGGCTCTCCTGGCTCTCCTGGCCGTGTGCTAACTCTTCCGTACCTCCTTATCGGCTCTCCCTATAGACGGCTCTCTTCCGAGCCGAGGGAGCGGCTCTCCCGGCTCTCCGGAGCCCGTGGGCCGCTCCTTTCGGCCCCCCGATCGACTCTTTCCGCCGTGGGCCGACTCTTCCCGACCCTCCGATCGCTCTCCGAACGCGGGCCGAAGCTGCGCCCCTGATCGGCGCCCCAGACCGTGGGTCGAATCCTGCGGACCTGATCAGATCTCCCCGCCATGGATCGGCTTTCCAGTCTTCCAGGCCTATTCTTTCCGGAGTTGATCGGCCCGGCCGACTCTGCCGTCTTCCGTGCCACGCGCGCCTACTGAGTCGCGGTCGGGTTTTCCAGCAGCCTAGCTGTGGGTACCGTTACCCAGAGCCCAGCGCCGCGAAACCATATCAGCTCTCCCAGCGTTCAACCTACTCGGGAGTGGATCGCTCTTCCAAGCCTCGCACTGGCCCTCCCAGAGCCGTTGACCGACTCTCCCGTTTCCCGGCTCTCCGGACCGCCGTCCTCTCTTCCGGGGCATCCGAGGCCTGATCATCTCTGCGAGGCTGAGGGTCGCTCTCACGTTTCTCCAGAACCGTCAACCGTCTCTCCGGAACCGGTACGGCTCTGCAGACAAGTGGCACCTATCCCGGCCGTTTTGGCTGGTTCGCGGCAGCGTCGGCACTTTGACGGGGCTGGCCGCACGCTCGCAACGAGGCCTGGGTATGGCCCCTACCCTCCACGGCACGGATGAACTCGCTGAAGTAGTCTTCACGGAACTGTCCCACATCGCTACCACCATTTCCACTGGCCACCGTGATTCACGGCCCACCGCCCTTGGCCCTGTGCTAGTCTGTTGTCAGGGTCCAATATGGGGTAATTTAATATCTGAATTAGATTCAACAAAACTTCACGGGTTTGTGAATCTTGAAGTATGAATACTTTACCCCTATTGGAAACTCCCGCCAAACCGTCCCACTTTTCCGGGCCATCACGGGCGTCCTCCTCTGTCCTATTTGCGGGCCCTTCGCCCCCAATTCTAGGACGCCTTCGCCTGGACAAAGATAAGGGCGATGGGGTGGCCAACCCGGACTTTGTTGTGGTTATTGCCCCACGATGTTCAATGGCGCGGGGGTGGGGGCCGGTCCCACAATATGGGTAAGTATTCATACTTCACAATTCACAAACCATGAATTTTTGTTGATTTAAACCTCTGAGATCAGATGGTTGAATCAAATCATCACCCCTCCACGGATAACTGCAGGCTTGGATACAACAGAGCTATCGTGGAGATGAAAACCTGTAACCTAAGATCCAAATCCCTTTTCAATACATGGTTCCTCTGTGGAGTTATTGCCTTCAAAGTTTGTCCAGTATGCAGAGAATTGGGGAGATCCCAATGTGTGCAATACCGCATGACGTCACACTTGAGTAACATTCAGCAGAGGTTCTGTGTGTCTTCCTCGCACAAAAGTAACCATCAACCCATACCAACCAACCAAGAAATCCTCTTCCATAGATTAAATGCTCTTCAAGTAAAAAGATATGTGTGAATCCAATCGAAAACAAGGATTGTTTACAGAGTTGTGCAGTATGGACATCATTTATTATTGCATGATGGATGCTTTTTTATTTCCCTTGACGAAGTCCGGAGAATCTATGCAGTCATTACAGTGTGTGTTTGTGTACACCGTCAATGTGTGGGTGGTGTGTGTGATGCCTAGCCTTTGTTTACCACCAATAACTCAACCCCGTTTGGATAGATCACTTCATACTTTGTATATGGGTTCCCCATATGAGTACATGATCCCTATTTTTTTTTTTTTTTTTGGTCCGTGTTCGACGGTCATCTGGAGGTCAAAAGAGGTCAAAGTTCGAAATCTTGTTAACATATGTCCCAGAATTCCTGGTCTGAACGAGTTGAAATTGGGTGTAATGCTTTCTTATGAGGAGTACAAGACCCTATTTTTTATGGGTAATTGGGGGTCAGATTCTTGAAAAAATCGGGAAATTATGAAAAATTTGAGGGATTTGGCCAATTTTAGCTCGGCAACCACCGTAACTCGACCCACTTGAATGGATCATTCATACTTGGTATGCAGGCTTCCCATCAAGAGTCATTATCCTATTTTTTGTGGGTCAGGTCAATGCTCATCTGAGGTCAAGAGCGATCAAAATCTGAAACAACCTTGTTTAACACAATAAGTCGAGGAATGCCTGGTCCCGATCATGGTAAAATTCGGTATGTAGCTTTCTTATGATGATTACATTTAATGTTTTTGGTGTAAATCGGAGGTCAGTTTGAAAATCAGGAAATTGGAACTTTGATAATTTGGCCAATTTTTTAGCTCGCCAACACGATAACTCGACCCCCTTATGTTTTGGGGTCAGGTCAAAGTCATCCGAGGTCAAGAGATGTCAAAGTCTGAAGAACCTTGTGAACACAATAAGTTCAAGATGCATGTCCGACAGGTTGAAATTCGGTGTGCACTTTTTTATGAGGAGTACATTATTGTTTTTGGTGTAAATCGGAGGTCACATTTGGGAAAAAATTGGAAATTGCAAAAATGATGATTGGCAAATTTTAGACTCGTTAACATGAATACTCACCTCACTTGTAGGATGGATCAAGTTCATACGTGGTATGTGTGCTTCCCCTTTGAGTACTATTGACTCCTGTTTGTTTTAGGGTCAGGTCAAGGTCCACCAGAGGTCCATTGTGAAAACCTTGTAACATGATAAGGCGCAGATGGTTGGTTGGTCTGATCAGGTTGTCTTTGGTGGTAGCCTTCCTGTGGGGAGTACAGGAACCCTCTTTTGTCTCGCCTGAACTTTGTTAAGGGAGAGACATAGTGGTCACTTTCGTTGTGTGTCCTGTGACTGTCCGTCCATCTGTCGGTCTGTCTGTCTGTCCGTCTTCCGTCCGTCACTGTCCGTCGTGCGGTTCGATATCTCCTGAACCGTGCAAGCTATCATGCTGGACCTTTTTTTTGTGGAGGTGCGCGTTGAACAGTTGCCGATGGTTCGTCCACTTTTTTCATCCCACGCCCTACTTCATTGCATAAATTTGCCATTATTTATGAAATTGTCCCAGAAGCTTGTGTCAAGATATCTCTTGATCAGTAATCATTGGTGATGCCGTTCAGAAGTATATACACCTCGGAAGTACACACAGGCCTGGAATTAACACGACGGCACCGACGGCAATCGCCGTCGTGGCCCTCCCCCTCTCAAAAAAAGCTAGCGATAATACCCTACCGCAACTTCTGGAAGTTTCCATCGAATCGTCAGGCCCATTACATGTAATAGGTGCATGATTTTCCACATTTTCGGATCAAAATACTAAGTCATAAATTACTTTACCCAGCCGGCCCCGCGTTGCTCACACATAATATAATCAAAACTGGCTGTAGACATTGCAGCCGCGACGGCCTACGTTAAGTCCATAAAGTACATTTCACTTCATTCTGAGCTGCCATCATTGCCGTGCTACGCACATGGTTGTTGAACTGGTTTCGAACTGGTTTTTGCCGGCAGCATCCGGACAGCATGGGCGGCGGTCCGATTAGCGCTCCGCTCAAAGTACACTGTACGGTCGTATGTTGGTGTGTGTGGGAGTTGGGGTGGACAACTGTTATGATTGTAGTTGCTCCAAGTTCCTTCGCAGGGACGACACTTGCACATCACATCACATTTATAAATTGCAATATCAGTCATCCTACATGATACGCGTGAATTAATTATATTCCAGAAAGCTACATTTGTTTTTTCATGGAAACTATAAAAAAACACTCTCTTTGAGTATCTAGAGTAAATTAATTAGGGTTGCAAACAATCATTGTCAAAATCGTGTGTTACCGACAGAACAAGAAATACACCCAGGAGCCGAGCGCTAGCTAGCTAGTATGAGAGAGAGTTTACACGGTTACAATAAAACCTTTTTGCGTAATTTTCAAATTTGCCCTTCTTGCCCTCGCTTTTTTTCAGCTTGCCTTGCTGCCTTGCCAATTCTTCTAGACCGCCTTGGTGCCCTGCCATTTTTGATGTAACCGAAAGGCAATTTTACATTGCCCTCAGAAAAATGCCTTGCCCTCAACTTTTTAATTCGGGCCTGGTACACCACTGATTAGATATTCCTGCCTGATATATGCGAATTGAGTAGTCTAATTTGCATAATTTTCTGCGCTATTTTGAAGTTCCTTGGATTTTTGACGAACTCGGTGGAGATGGTTTTATCTATAGTCCCAAAATTTTACAGTGGGACAAGGTCACCAAAGTTCATTTATGTTACTAATTCGCATTACCTAGTCTAATTTTTGCATAATTTATGCATATTTTAAGGGTGGTTGAATCCCAATGAAACTTGGTGGAGATGGCACAACCTTTGAATTCTGATAAATTTACCAACAGTGTAAAGGTCAATTAAGGTCATTAATGTGAATAATTTGCATAATTACACAATTTTTTTCGAAGTTTGTAAATGGCCACTAACAATTTGAATAGTGCAGTTAGGGTGCTTGTGAGATTTGTCCTGGTAATTTTGAGGTTCAGTGGATCAACAACATCTGAAGAACGAGTGTCAAAGGTCCACGGTCAAGTCTTAAAAAATTTCTTTCTTTAGGAGTTACAGGCCGAAGATATAAAAAACTTCAATTTGGATAGGTGATAGAAGCTCTGTGACTACCTAGCCGAAACCAACTCCTGCTTTGTTCTGACACCCGGTCTTCAAATTACGAGGTGCCAAAGGTCAATTTGGATACTTTTTGGGCGATAGCATAGGGCGTGTGTATCTGATTACATATGCTTTTGGGCTTGGGTGCATCACATCGAGGCAAGCATTTTTCATAAAAACCGTCATGTCCACAAGGTTCATTCAGGTCAACAAACTGCTGATAATAACATTTTCCTGCAATACCTTCCAGTGACTGTGTACGATATGTCTGAATTTTCGGACATGCTGCATATTTCAAGAGTAACATTTTTCATAAAACCATCTGTTCATCAAGGTCATCCAAGCACTTATGGATCAAAGCTGTCAAATAATACCATTTCCTGCAACAACCGTCTAGAGACTGTATGCTACCGTTTTAAGAATGTACAGTGTCTTGGGGCACTCTACCTGACATGCATGATGCTGACAACACTATTATTGAAGCATGCTTTTAATAACAGATGTTGCAGACCTATCTCTATTTGGAGTTTAACTCATTTCAACCCCTTGGTATTATTTTCATTCTCTTAACTAGTAATTCTATCTGTAACCGACAGAGATTTCATTTATTGTCAAAACCTGCCTGAGGCCTTGCATTACCTTGAGGCCTAATTGTCCATTTTCTGCCTGTCATCACCTCTTTGGGCCCCCTTAACCGACCTGACCATAAATATAAACACACAGCATACTGACCCGGAAACTGTGCTGAATTTATATTAACGGAGCCTCTATTAAAGCAGTGTTAAGATTACACTACATTATTGTACCCATGTCATATATGCTCTACTGGACCAGGACTGCACATAATTGGAGGTTGTAATAGACTGTCCAAAGAAAATTTAAAGCAACTAAAATGAGAAATTTCTTCAATTTTGCTGAACTGCTTGTTTCCCAAATGGTGGGGTTTGTCCGCAGGAGCTTAGTGTTCAGTGTCATGGTCTGCATTCCATTGTTATGGGACTGCACTTTGAGGTGAGGCAGGGGGGGGGCAGCCTCGATAAAATTAATTCTTGAAGTACTTGCGAGCTGAAGCCAGGGTCCAAGTCATGAGTCATGTTGCAGAAATTATCACAAAAAATTTGGTAGTTCCCCCCTCCCCCCTGGCATCCTCCCCAGACCCCCTCTTTTCTGTGATGCTCAACTGATCGTCTGAAGCAATATTTCTGGAACCAAATATTGTTATATTATTTATTTGCCTGTTTATAATCCAAATCTATTTTGCATGGTTTATTTCAACGTTTATTAGATTTTCATTAAGTTTGATGGGTATGGGTTACCTTAGTCCCCCACACTGGTAACATTGACTGCGTCACTGGGGGTTATGCAGTGTGTTTAATAAATTGCTCTAAACCTTCTGCACATGTTCAAGTTTGTTGAGCCCCATGAAATGTATTGATGTGTCCATCTTTAAATGCTAATACCAAAAGCCAAACACATGGAATGCCTTGTAATTGTTTTGGCAGGTGACTAATAGAAGAAACCACTGATCCCACAAACCATTCGAGACACCGTGGGGCGATCGCCTTGTTTTTGGTTTAGGTCAGGGTGAATTTGATTGTATTATTTTTATTTACTAAAAATTGAAAATTTGTGATTATTCAATATTTTGCCTAAATTTGTCTTGGTATGTAAACATGATAACTTAAACTTACGTGGGCTGGACGAGACCCGTAATTGATTATGTGTTTTCCCCACAATGAGTACATGAACCCTTCTGTTGTGGGTCAGGTGGTCAGGAGGTCATCTGAGGTCACCAGAGGTCAAAGTCTGAAAAAATCTTGAAATTCAGTATGTAGCTTTCTTATCAAGAGTATAGGAACCCTTTGGTTGGTTGGGATTAATGGGAAATTTGTCAGATGTTATGTTGCCCACAATGAGCTGGTGCAATCTCCCATCTGTCCTTGTGTCTAGCTAAGGTTGTCAGAAAGAGTAAAGGAATCACTAAGCTTTCGATTCCTTGACAAAAGTCAAGGAATCAGTGTAGTCTTGTCGTATGTGTGTGTGTGTGTGTGTGTGTGTATGTATGTGTGTGACGCTTTGTTGTGAACACCATAACTCGACCCCACCTGATGGATTGAGCTCATTACTTGGTATGTGTGTTCCTCATGATGAGTACATGATCCATATTGTTTGGGGGTAGGGTCAACGGTTCATGAGGTCACCAGAGGTCAAAGTCTGAAATCCTCGTTAACACAAGAAGTCCAGAATAGTTGTCCAATCAGCGTAGTTTTGGTGGAGTGTAGTTTCTTATGGGGAGAGTACAAAAGCCTATTGTTTTGGTGTTGATTGGGGGTCATTTTTGGGAGAAATTAGCAAATTGTCAAAATGATAATGTTTTGGCCAATTTTGGCTTGTAAACAAACTAACACGACCCAACCTGCATGGGTGAAGCTCATATTGTTATGTGGTTCCCCTAATAGACATGTCGCTGTTTTGGGTTCAGGTCAGAACGTCAGATGGAGGTCACAGAGGTCACCAGAGGTCAAAGTCTGAAATCCTTGTGAACACGATAAGTCCAAAACAGTGGTCGATCAAGCTGAAATTTGGTGTATAGCTTCTTATGGGGAGGTACAGGAACCCTCGTTGTGGTTAAGGTCGGGGTGAATTTGGTCGAAAACTGAAAATTTGTGAAAAGTCGTATTTTGCCAATTGTGGCTTTTAAACGTGAAACTCGAATCCACTTGGATGGATGAAGCCCATACTTGGTGTGTTTTTCCCCATGATGGGTACATGAACCCTATTGTTTTGGGTCAGGTCAGAGGTCATCTGAGGTCACCAGAGGTCAAAGTCTGAAAAACCTTGGAATAGTGTGTAGCTTCCTTATCAAGCATGTAGGAACCCTGTTGGTTAGTTGGGAAAATGGGAAATTTGTCAGATGTTATGTTGCCCATAATAGGCTGGTGCAAACTCCCATTTGTCCTTGTGTCTGGTTTTAGGTTGTTCAGAGAGTCAAGAATCACGAAGCCTTTTGCCTCTCTGGTTGGCTTTCTGGTTGATCTGTAAACTCTGTAAAGAAAGTCACATGAACTTTAGCCTCTGAATTAGCCTCTTTAAAATTGATCCTGCATTTGTCCTTTAAAATCACTGATCGCAAAATGGGTGGGACATTCCTGAATGAACTTGTTCTTGTGTTGGTATAACATTATCTCTCTTCAACTACAGGCATTACAACAGTGGTACGGGGGCAGTTCTCTCTGTTCCCTCCTCACGGATCTAACTCTATCTGGCCTGAAGATGATCAACGAAAAACCTTTGCCTATTATTTCAGGTGAGGCCTTTTCAAGTGTGACATATTTCTCTCTGGAATATTTAAAATCCAGGCCCCAAACAACTGGAGAGAAGTCTATGGGCACTACCAGTTTGAACGATTGGTAAAAAAAACCAAGTCTGTGACCCTGCCTAGAATATATTTTGTTCCTCCAAAGCTCATGAACACGAATAGTCCTATAATATTTATATTTATAAGGATAGTGTCTATATAATATTGGAAAAGGCAAACTGAAAGTAAACTCCAAACCCCATCTTAATATGACATTTGGTGACATTTGGTTGCAATTTTTGCAAAGAAATTGTACTTCTATTGTTTTGATGTTTGAAAAACGTGACATTGCTAAAGCGACCGCAAATTCCTGGTAATGATATAGTGGCCACAAAATATCAGATATGTGCTGAGAGAATGGCGGAGTAAAGTAATGGCAGTGACACTTTTCAATCAGACATTCCAGGTTTTAATGCCAGCAGTCACCAGACTTCCTCTTCTAGTTGGCTCTACCTTGCAGTTGCGATGGGCAAGATCTTGGTCTTCACTTCATGGTTCCACTGGGATTTATGTTGCATGGGTTTTTGGGGAGTTTTCTGAGATATTTGTAATAAGTCTCATCAGTTGGCTGTGAGCAGTCATGTTGGACATGTATCTCATGGATCTCTCGCTCCTCCAGATTCCGAGAGAGTGGCCTGATCCTTGAGTTCGCTGATCATCCTTTTCCGAGGAACGTAAAATGGCGGTCCTGGGAGCAAGTGGGTAATGGTTACACCCCTGCCTCTATATCATCCGAGTACTAGTTGAAAAGAGTAGTATTGATCACTCATTCCATGAATCAACACAGTCCGGTTCCTTGTGGGCATTCCTTGGCTTCCTCTGATCCCGTAAAATTAAATCAAACTCAGCATAGGGAACCTGGTATTGGAGGAGGAATTAACATTGAGATTTTAACAAGAGACAGAGAAAAAATGCTGGTTTTCCTATGTGATGTATCTTTTGTTGTTGCCCAAATTTTGTTGCACAATATTGTGTGATAAATATAGATTCAATACTTTCCATCTCAAAGTTCTATAACTTTACAATGGCATGTTGTATGAAGATGGTCTTTGGACCAATAGATTCTCTTCCTGGAGGCTCTTAATACATGACCCTTTCAAGACCTTTGAGAGGCAACCAGAGAGGGTGCTTTCTTACAGCACCCATGAAGACATTGTATTCAGGCTTATAATTTATCAAGATGTTTTGGAATGCATGCATGTCTGTTATATTGTTCAATCTTTGTATGCTCATATTAAGGTTACCATTTCCCAGTTGCTTGTCCCCACAGACTACAGTCGTTGGAAGCGATGTCAGTCCCTCATCAGACTGAAGCTTTGTGAGCAGAGATTGCGGGAGAGGACAGGGAGAGGGTTGAGCCTCTCTAGTGATGAGGGGGCGGTAAGTGTGGGGTGGGTGAAAGGTGGGCCATGAATGGGTAAGGGAGATCCCAGATACTGGATTGTTTGAAGAATGACCCCCACTAGTTCATAGATCATATGTAGGCAAGAATAACTAGACACGAGCAGGCATCTAAACTGCTGACGTGTCTGTCCTGGCAGGAATGGCCTTCGTGGGCCTCGTTTGAAGAAAGCACATTAATTTTTATGTCTGTTTAACCCTTGGTGACTTCGAAATGCCCTACCTGTTGTTCAGGACCAACTGTCCGAGTTTTGTTCCAATCTGAGTTTGGAAAATAGCACAAATTCCACAAATTCCACAAATTTGACCTCTGGTGACCTTGAAATCACCTTCATGATTTTCAGGACTGTTTTTGTCCCCACCCACCAAGTTTCGTGTAAATTGGACTAACTGTGTATTTTCGTGAAAAACCTGCAAAATAGAGAACGTCAGACATGCTGCCCGAACACTCAAAAAGTGTGCGGGGATGTAATGAGTGATATGAGGTGAGTTGAGGTATAGCATGATTTCAGCTAGTTTGTGACGGGGGCTGTGGATGAGTTGGAGAGTTTATTTAATCCCATTTACTTGTTTCTTCACATGTTGAAATATAAAGGCTGTGTGAATTGCAGACAGCCATATCACCATTGGGATATTATTATGACACATGAATGGAAGTATCCTAAAAAGCCATATGCAGTTGGCGTAGAATTCCACAAGTATAAAGACAACATTATCCTAATTAATACTACAATACTAATCTACCTTACATATTGACACTTCAGTTGATGACTAGAATGAGAACAGAACATAAGATAACTGTCCATATAGTTTCTTATAATCTGCGCTTCATATAAAGACCAGGAAGGAGATTATCAGAGATTCGAAAAGGAATTCAACATTTTTTGGCTACACGGCTAAATTTCCTGATACAGTATGACAATAAAAGATTTATATGGGACTGGTACTTGGCATGTATATTGCCATTTAGGGTAAATATCATATTGTTTTGGAGTCAGGTTCATATGTGACAAGGTCAGCAGAATAGAGTTCGAGTGATGTTTAAGCGCTCATATTTGGTATTAGGCTAGCCATACCTGATTACCATATTTACTGATTCCGCCCACTAGACACCCAGGGTCAACAGGGGTCAATATCTTGTTTACTGATATTGTGTGACTTTTCCTCAACTTCACTACAGTAACATATGTTTCTTCTTGGTTCGAGTGCCAACCAGGCAATAGTTGTTGGCACCGCAGCACTTGCCACGCCATTCCAGCTAAATGGTTGTTTGTACTCAGCTTTTTGATTCCTTGACGAAGTCCAGAGGAATCTATCATCACGTCGTGTGAGTATGTGCGTGCGTTGTGGATCCAGTAAAACGGGGCCACACGGGATTCTTTTCCTGTCACTGGGGTTAGGCCGCGAACCGGGGATATCCCAGTTTGTTTGTCCCCGTTTCCATATGAAAACGCCCCCAAAAAAACGGAATGGGGGATATCCCCGTTTCCTATGTTTCCCTTAAAACTGCTTAAAATGATACTTGTAGTGGGTAGGGGTACCCCTATGTAGGTTTTGCACTGATTTCCGCCCATTTCCATAGGGGAAAGATCAATGTCCCGTGTGTGTGTCCCGTTGTCGCCCCCCTACAACAGGTTGCGTGTGTGTGTGTGTTGTGTGTATGTGTGTGTGTGACCTTGTAAACATCGATACGTCCGAGAAATGGTTGGTCCGATCAATTTGAAAATTGGTGTATAGCGTTCCTATGGGGAATACAGGAACCCTTTGTTTTTGGTTCATGTCGGGAGTGAATTTGGTTCGAAAATAGAAATTGTGTGAAATTCGATATTTTGGCCAATTTTTGGCTTGTAAACACGATAACTCCAACCCCAACCCCGGATGGATGAAGCTCATCTGTATGTTGGTGTTTCCCAGAACAAGTACATGAATCCCTATTGTTTTGGGGTCAGGTCAGAGGTAATCTTAGTGCACCATATGTCAAAGTCTAAAAAACCTGGTCAACCGCGATAAGTCCAGAATGGTTTGTTCGATCAAGTTTGAAATTAGTGGTGTATAGGCTTTTCTTATGGGGAGTACAGGAACCCTATTTTTTTGGTTCAGGTCGGGGTGAATTTTGGTCGAAAATAGAAATTTTGCAAAAATTCGATATAAATTTTGGCCAATTTTTCCGGCTTGTCAACACGATACCCGACCCCATCTTGATGGATGAAGCTCATACTTGGTATGTGTGTTCCGCCATGATGATTACATGACCCCATTGGTTTTTGGGGTCAGGTCCAGAGGTCATCTGAGTCACCAAGGTTCAAAGTCTGAAACCGTGTAAACACGAGTAGTCCAGATTGGTTGGTCGGATCAGTTGAAATTTGGTGTATAGCTTTCTTATTGGGAGTACGGAACCCTAATTTTTTTTTGTTCAGGTCGGGTGAATTTTGGTCGAAATGGAAAATTTGCGAAAATTCGATATTTTGCCAATTTCGGCTTTGTAAACCCATGATAACTCACCCAACCTGGATGGATGAGCTCATACGTGGTAGTGTGTTCCCCCTGATGAGTACATGCACCCTACGTTTTGGGGTCAGTCCGAGGTCATCTGAGGTCACCAGAGGTAAAGTCGTAAAACCTTGTGAACACAACACACCAATTAGAGTCCAGAATACTTTGTCTGATCAAGTTGAATTAGGTGTAAAGCTTCATTATGGGATCCAGGAACCCTAATGTTTTGGTTCAGGTCAGGAGTGAATTTTGATCGAAAATAGAAAATTTGTTGAAAATTATATTTTAGTCCATTTTGGCTTGTAAACATTTAATTGACCCCACCTTGATGGTAAGCTCATACTTGGTTGTGTTGTTCCCCATGAGAGTATATGAACCCTATTGTTTCTTGGTCAGGGGTTCCCCCCCCAAAGAGGTCACTGAGGTCCCAGAGCAAAGTCTGAAAACCTTGTAAACACGATAATCCAGAACGTTTGCGTCCGATCAGTTTGAAATTAGGTGTATAATTTCCTTATGGGGAGTACACTTGAACCCCTATTGTTTTTTGGTAAGGCGGGGTGAATGAGCATCATCTTAGTTTGTGTATTCCCCATGTGATACATGAACCCTATTGTTTTGGGTCATTTCGGAGTCATCTAAGGTTAACAGAGTTCAAAGTCTGAACCTTGAAATTTAGTGGTAGCTTTTCGTACCAAGGTACAGACCCCTGTAGTTGGTTTGGTAAAGATAGGAAATTTTCTCAGTTATGTTGTTACTTTGCCCATATAAGCTGGTACTATCTCCGTTTGTCTGGCTATGATTGACAGAACAGTCAGGATCACTGATCTTTTTGCTTTCTGGTTGTGTCTAATCACTTTTATTCCGTCGTATCACTATTTGGATTCCAGCAACACAATTTGGTAACATCGCATCAGCCATCTAATTCCTTCTCATCACCGATTTTCCTTCCCTCCAATCAACATCTTCTTCCTCCCATCACATTTCTATGGCTCCCTGATGTGAAGCAAAATATTGCTATCAAAGCATAGGAAAGGGGATTGGTGATGCAAAAAAACGGCAGAATTGATTTATACAAATTGCTGAGGCAAGGATAGAATGCTAATGTGAATGGCACAATTGCTGATCGAGGTAATCAATCATTATGCAAACAAACAATATAGTTGATACACGGAATAGAAGCTGATACGAACATCGTAAAGCTGATACGATGCAAGGATTTGAAACAGTAATTGGCAACTAGAATGCACCTAGAGACATACATCAACCTTTGATGGAAAAATCGGAACAGAAGAGCCAAATGCTAAATTAATTTTTTTTTCACTCTCTCGGGTGTCGCTCCCTTGGGTACGGCCGCACAAAGATCCTCATCAATTTCAGGCAAATTTTGACTGATTTCCACCTAAAGGAATATGCAAACTTTCTCTGTCCTGCTCAGATTTGAAGCATAGCATTCATGACTAAGTTGTTTTTATTAAGTCTGTGAAGTAGCCTAACATGTTCACCGAATAGTGGAACACGTGTTGTTGAAGTATAAGGTAACTTGGAAGGTTCAGAGCAGATATTTAGCCAGGATGTGACAAAACATTTTGGCAACACCAATCGTAAAACTAGGACAAAATGTGCATTGTGACACCGCCAACGTGTATATCCCAGCAGGAATTGCCTTTTCAAACCCAAACCCCGTTTAGAGAAAGGACAATATATACACATCCATTTTTACCCCTAGTGACTTTGAATTCTTTACCTGTTGTTCAGGACCAACTGTATCACATTCTCGCAGTTTTGTTAAATATTACAAGTTAGAGAATCACATGGAACTTGCAAATGTACCTCCTGTGACTGGAATTACCTCCATTTAGTTTAGGACTATAGCATTCCACATCCCAACCAAGTTTTCTTCAAATTTGACAATGTTAAAGAAATAACCTAACACAAATTTTACCTTTGGTGACCTTAAAATCACCATCATGTTTTTCCAGATGCAAGTAAAGAGACATAGCGTTTAAAAACCCCTTCCTCTTTTGGTTGATCCAGCAGGGTATAGATCTGTACGTGCCTTCCGCGGTCCCCCAGCTACGCACCAGTACTACAGAGGATGGACCTACAGTACTGTGACCTGGTCAAGGATAAGAGTCCTGGCTGAGAATAGTTGCTGTCTGCTGTGGGAGCCTCAGTATCATAGACTACTATGGCTCCAAGGTCGAACCTAAACTGCTCTCCCTTTGAATGATTAGTGTTGTTCCTTCACCTTTGGGAATATGTTACTACAATGTTTTAATAACCTTGATGTGTTCATTGAGCGCCCTCTATGGGACCCTGGCATTACCACTGCTTGTTTGTGGCTCTTATCATGATGACACGGTTTGGTTGTCTTGATATGATTATTACCTGCAAATATTATTCTTCTTCGCAATGCAAAACAATGTGATGGATTGTCGCCCAAATGTGCACAGGCCGTTGGATTACTGCCCTAGTTATGCGTGAATGATGGGGCCCAGAGAATTCCTTGTTCATCATCGATTATTATGTGTGGTGCGACTTGACTAAAACATCCCAGTTAGAATATAGAACTTCCTGGCATTTACATTCTTAGTCAATTTATTCCCGGAACTGTTGTGACTTTTCATCTACCTTTTGGCAAGTTTCTGAGGCCAGGAGCATCAATTATTAGTGTGATTCTCTCAGAACAGGATTGCAGTGCCATTTTACACATGTGGTTGTTCATAAAGCATCTTTTAATGCCTTGGCTATCCATTGAACGACCTGTACGGCACTGCAGCGATCACTTTTCACAGTGTTCTTTTTTTTCTTCAAGTTTAGCTACCCTATTTTATGTGTCTTCAGTAATCTGGAAGCTGACTGAACCTAACAGGTCGGAGTGCTCACGCTATACCCCCCCCCCCCCCCCTCCTCCTGAAATCCACATTGCTTGGTCATATCAATGTTAAATTTAGTGTATAACTTTCTTCTGGGGAGTACAGGACCCTTTGTTTTTTGTTTAGATGGGATGAAAGTTTGTCAAGAATGGAAAATTGTGAAAAATTGATATTTTGCCAAATCATTCTACCCCACCTGGATGGTTGATGAAGCCTCATACTAGGTTTTGTGAGTTCCTTCATGATGAGTACAAGATTCCAATTGTTTTGGGGATAGGTCAAAGTTCATCTGCGTCCGAACAGAGGCCAAAGTCAGAAAATGCTTCTAAACACGATGATAAGTCAGAATGGTTGAATCTGATTCAGTTGAAATTTAGTGTGCAGCATTTGTATGGGGATCACAGGACCTATTGTTTCGTGGGTGTAGACCGGGTCATTTCTAACCCGAAGACGGGAATTTGGTGGAAATTCAAAATTTCGGCAAAAAGTTAGGCTTGTGAGTCACGATACTCGACCTAGAATGGATAATCTCATACTTATGTCTTATGATGTTCTGGTTCCTCACATGATGAGCACATGATCGCTATTGGTTTTGGGTCCCCAATGTTTGAATTTAGGTGGTGCTTCCTTATCAAATAAAAGGTACCGCTGTGTAAGATATCTGAGAAAGAGTGATATTTTGCCATTTCAGCTTGTTAACATGATAAACTTGACCCCACCTAGATGGATGTAGCCCCCCTCATACCGGTATGGTGTTTCACTAAACGATACATTTGCTCCCATAATTTCAAGGTCAGGTGAGGGGCAACAGTGTAAGAGTGATCAGCCAGTTCCACCCCCTTCCTTGGCCTATGAAGCTTTTGGGTAAGTGGCCCCCTTTTGGTAATATTCTTCTCTGCACCTCCCTCCTCCACCTCCTTAGATGGACAGAACAATTTTGATATTCAGTGATTGTGATGTTGTTTTGTTTTTCAAAATGTGATGCAAAGTGGCATATGTAAACTTATTTCCTAATTTGAGCATAAATATTTATTACAAGCATTTGTTTATTTTCATGATTATGTAATGAAGCACATACCGTTCTGCTTAGACCCTTGGGTGAGTCTGCAGACCTAATGCAAGGTAATTTTTTGTCATATCTAAGTAACTACGCACAGACAGAATAAATGTCAAACATGAAATACTGTTTTCATGGTAATTTTTGTCTCGCCTGAATGAAATCAGATGTGTGTGTAGATGTTTGTGTGTGTGGTGCGTGTGTGTATGCATGTGTATGTGTGGTGTATGTGCTTTCCCTCTCTCGTTAGCAGGATCTCCCACAAACCGTGAGCCGACTATGCGAAATTTTGTGTGTAGCACCGGGTTGTGTACAGCACAGTTTGATTAGATTTTGGGGCAGCAAAGTCATTCATTAAGTTTGGGTACAATTACTCATTTTTATCTCGCAAACTTATTTGTTTAGGCTCGTTAGCAGATTACGCAAGACCCGTCTGTGCTACAGTGATGTAGTTTGGCATGGTTAAAAAAAACTGGGAAATCCCCCCTCTGGATGACATGTATATGACTGATTCAGATTTTTCAGCCAGGAATCTCTATTGAGTGGTCTAATTTGCATATTTATGCCAATTTTTCCAAGTTTATCGGATTCTCACGAACCTATGGTGGATGTGGTCTACCGTGGTTCCCGAGAAAATTAAAAGTGACGTCTGTGGTCACTGAGGTCTTTAATTTGTTAATTTGCATAATTTATGCAATTTTTGAAGTTTGTTTGGGTTTCCCCAAAACTTGTTAGTTGTGATCCCACTTGATCCTGATCATGTTTGGAGGTACAGCTGGGGTCAGAAGAAGTCATTGTATGTGCTTAAATTGCATAAATATATTCCATTTCCAATTGGTAAAGATTTCGCCAAACTCAGTAAGGTATGGTCCGTTAACATGTTATGGCCCTTTGTTTGATGTTCAGGTATTGATTTAATTCCATCATATGATAGTTTCTGTTAGAATAAGCACTGGAGGAACGAGTAACCATAGCGCCTGTGCCAATTGGGCTGGTTTACTGCCCAACAAGCAAACCCTCTCGTACCACCATTTTGATTAGGTTGATTAGACAACCAAAAATACTGTAACATTTTTTCTTTTCCTCATTACCAGTCTTGGCCTGGGGACTGGGACAAATGTGGAGGTTTCCTACAGTATATTTTTGGACTCTTTGACCTGCTGGCATGGGATAGTTTTTTTGGTTCGTGTGGGGAGGCGGGAGGGTGATTGCTGCCTGCCGGGGGGGGTGGGGGATTGGCATGCTGGCTGCTTGGAAAATACAAGGCAATGAATTATGAAGGGAATTAATTCAACAGGCAGAAGCCCGGCTGCTACGGGATTTAGAACATTTCATTTGGATTTTGGGTCAAACGGATGGTGAGGTTGACTGGTGATAACTATTCGATTTTGGGTTATTATGGGAGAAGTAGTGGGTGGGGTGGGGGGGGGCATGAGAAGTAAAAAAGCCTTAAGGGACTTTTGTATAGTCAATGAGTCAAACTTATTATCAGTTATTTTTTAGGATTTTTTATGTGTGTTATATGTGACAATTATGTGATCTGGTCGTTTGTGACCTGACGATGGTCTGCATGAACTCGGATGGTTGTTAGAATTGTGTAGTGTAGTGAATAAATGAAACCACCGATCGCGCAAACCAGTGAGACACATTCATTTGGCGATCGGCCTTGTCTTTCTTTTTTTACATAAAGGGATAACGACTTCCCGAGTGTGTTTCTTCTTCAAAGTCAGCTATTTGCCGATGACGCATGCTGTAACGACGATTGACTCCCCTCAAGAACCAATTACTGCACTTAGCACTCCAGGATGACCTTCAGCACTCGCATTGTCCAAGGACTGGTGGTATGTCTTTCAAACCCCACACATATGCCCATGTCCTTACAGTCCTCTTCAAACACAACCCTATAATTTGAATATGTCTCTCTTCGGCCACCTACCCTTGCCTCTGTCACGTCGGCACTGCTGATTTTTGTAAACAATCAAAACCCTCTAAACTGATTCAATAGTTGTCTAACCAAACAATAATCAACTTGGAAATTGTCCCTTATCTCCACTAATCGCAGGTGCGGACCCCAGATGAAACTCTGGACCCCACTAGGGCCGGAGTCGAGGGATTACCCATGTTTCATACTCGGAGTTCTCGAATTTTAAATCGATAGCCAAAACCCAAAGTGCATAATGTTTTCAATTGGTTTCGGCGCGCAATTGGCGTTTTTCTTCTAGGCGTTGTATGCTAGTTTATGTATGTAATGCTTCGAATCATTTTGTTTCACGTCGTTATTTCAGAAGCTTTGGGGCAGACTGCCCTACCCCCAATTTTCCTGAGATGAGAAAGGCGGGCGAAATTCAGGAAGGAAAAGGCAAAGTGAAAAAAAGCCTGATTTTTGCAGACTTTTTCGATAAAATTCCCGCAAAACATGCCATATTTCTTTTTCGCGTGAAACTGACTTGTGAAGATTCCGCTTCGGGACACATTTTCCTGCTTCCCAAATTGAAGGTGGTCCCGTATGCTTATGGCTTTTCCCTTCGAAATCCCACCTGGACCGTTCGGTAGACCCCTGTACATCCCACGCAAACAAAGCCAGAGAGAAAAGTATAACAAAAATCCATGGTGTGATATTCGGTAACTTCACTTAGTATGCCACATGACAACTTTTTTTGTCGTCTTTTACCTTCAATCACACATGTGTATGATGCTGTTCAGACTGGCAAGTTGCTGTTTCCGTCCATCTGGGGTTGGAAATCCTGAAAATTTCCATGTGCCTTTGCGCCAACGTGTTGTTGGCGCCCGCTTAGATGGTCTTGCCATTCGATGTGCCCCCCCCCCCACTTTTCCAAACTGTCCGACGCCCCTCCCTGCGTCTCATCCTTTCTTGGGAGTTATTTTGGACTCCAAATTGTCATGGACCCTCACACATAAACTCCATAGTCTGCTAAAGCCACTAAGTCTTTGAACTTTCTCCTCGGCGGAATTTTCAACATTGCCCCCCACAAGTTAAAGAATCTGCCTACAACATATTATGTTTTCCCCCCAACTTGAATATGAAGCCAAGTTTTGGTCTCCTTACATGTCAATAATGAAAAAGGAAACTTGAAAAGGTCCCAAAACAGAGCTGTGTAATTTTGTTTACCAGGCGTTGTCCTCTTTTCTCGCGCACTCGATTTTGTTGTGACATCATGCCTCCCTAAATGGAATCCCTGAGCAATAAAAGAGAGTTTACAGATCTGGTGACATGTCACAAAATCCTCAACCTAACATGATTTTTCCCACACAGGCCATCAGGCGCAGGGCGGAATGTATTTTGTAATGAGGGGGGGGGGCTAATGTGACTGTTTACTACTAAGCGCAGCCGCCACCATTGTTGGCGCGAAGCGTACAAAATTTTTTTTCTGGGGGGTGGGGGGGGGTGCCAGGCCCTCTAGATCGGCCGGAACCGGCATTTTGCGGAGTGACCTGTGCTACAAATATCTTGGTATAAAATACAGTTCTCATAGGTGAAATTGCATGAATATCAAGACAAATCAGAGAAAAAAAATGCACTTTGAATATACGTTTTTAAATACAGTTGAATGAAAAATGTCCCTCCGTACAAGGTTTTTCATTGATACACCGATTTACATTTAAACCCAAGCGTATGTCTAACGTGTTGACAGGTTGAATGCGCTGTCGTTTCCTTGGAATGTATAGCTATGGGCCCATCGTTCATATATTTATGCATATGTTAACAACCACATTTGAAATTGCAAATGAATAGATTGACCGACCAAATTAATCCTTAACCGTCGTGATGAGGGTGATCCCCTTCGAAATTTTATTCTTAAATTTGTATGCCTCTTGTTTGCTGAAATATATCCTCCACTTGCGTATCATCAACTACATACCATTTTTAATGGATACTTTTTCAAAATAGTTACTTAATTTTTACATATTCTTCACTCATCTGACGAATGAAGCACATGCTGAGTAGGAACATGTTTTTGTCTTGAATAATTCGAAATAGTTTTCAAAGCCTCGTTAATCACTGACAATGCATATACCAATCGAAATGGAATCCAAGGAAATAATACTGCACCACTGTGTTTTTTATATGCTAGCCTATATATACACCGAGTTGTACAATTGTTAAATCATTATATCCCCGCGTCACTGTAAGTGTCCGGGGAAATTATGGTCTTTTAAGCCGTGGCCCGCCGTCCCTCCGCGCGCCCCGCCGGAAACTTTGGGCGTTAGCGTTCTCATTCTTTAACAGTTTATCCGATTGACCCAAAACTTGTTACAAATGTCCGTATTAGTAAAATCTCGGCTAAGATCGAAACTGGCTATTCTATAATGTTGCCCTCTATTTCGCAGGTTTTTCGCAAATTTTCAGTTTTTTGCGATTTACAACAACACGAAACGTGGTGGTTGTGGTGGTAGTTGTTGGAGCCGATAAACATGGGTGACAATTTCAGGTCATTCCGAGTCAGTTTGTATTTCCTTTTGGCCATAGCCTAATTATAGCAAATGTATGTGATATGTTTCAAAACTTCATTGGAATTTCATGAAACTAGGTGACTAGGGCCAACTATCATTGCCGATAATTTTTCCCTACATTAGTGCCGGGTCCTGGAGTTCATCTGCATGACTATTTTTTGCCTCTATAGTTGGCCCAATAGCAATTAGGCAATTATAACTTTGTTGATTCTCACGAAACTTGTGAGTAGGACCTTCTAACAGTTCCCATAATTTATTCAATTGCGTTGAAATCCCTGAAGGTCCATTATGTTTTTTTACTTTCAAATTGTTAGCATAATTAGATCATAATTACTGAAATTATTTTTTCTCAACTTTTGGGATTTCGACGACACTTATGGAATCGGACCTACTTACCCATCCTGATACTTTATTCAATAGCAACGAGATCACTGAGGGTAATTTGTGGGACCCCCTCACAAAAAATTTGCATATTAGTTGTCCCTATCGTCAAATTGATGAGTTTAATACTTTTTTTCGCAATAACATTGGACATGTTTCTTGGAATGCAATATATTCTAGGAGTGGATGCACACATGGGAGTGTACAATTTTCATGAACCCCAATGTCATTGAAGGTCATGGAAGGTCACCATAGGGGTCAAAACTGATTTTAGGTACTTTTTCGACATATAACTGGGTGTGTTCATCAGAATGGCAAAATGCATTCCTAGGAGTGGCTGTATCACAGGGAGAGTAAAAATTCTCCATCAAAACTGTCCATATCATTAGAGGGTCAGTCGGGGTCACTTAGGGGTCAAACTGTTTTTTGGATAACTCGGATAATTAAATATCTGCGAAGGCTGATTGGTTCACCATTGTGATATAATGTTGACCTGCATGTGTGTGACCTCTAACCCTGAAAAAAATTTTACCTGTGTCGGGGGGTCATGTTGTTAAAGGCCGATCTTGAATCATGTGCTTATTTAGGAGGTTATGGGCAAAAAAATAAACCTGGTTATTTTTTGGATATGTGCCCGTGCTGTTGTGTGCTTCAATGGAGGGAAACCTCTGTTCGATCGACACTTATCTTTGTAGTGACAAGGGTCAAGTCCATTTATAACCTTTTTCGCAATAACATTGGACATGTTCATTGGAATGCATGGCTTCTAGAGTGGTGCTCACATGGAGTGTAAAATTTCAATAAAAACCGCCAATCATTGACGTTCTTGAAGGTCATTTGGGATCAAAAACTGATTTTAATCTTTTTTCGGCCATAGCACTGGGTGTGTTCTCAGACTGCAAATGCTCCTAGGAGTGGGATGTATCACATGGAGAGTAACACTTATCATAAAAACTGTCATATCTGACCGGTCATTCGGGTCCACCTTGTAGGGGTCAAAACCTGTTTTTTTTTTGCTATAATCGAGAATTGAATATCGGCGAAGGCTGGATGGTTCACCATTGTGATATAATTGTTGACCTGCATGTACGTGTGTACCTCTACCTGAATTTGAACCTCTTCCGGGTGGTCATGTGGTTAAGGTCTGAATCTTGATGAAAATGTTTTATTTCAAAGGATTAACGGGGCAAAAAAAATAAAAACTGTTATTTTTGGATACGTGATAGAGTTTTGTGTGCTTTATGAAGGGGAACAACTCCGCTGTGTGCGATCAGACACTTTACTTTGGTAGTTACAAGGGGTGCAAGTTCCTTTTATACTTTTTTGTCAATAACATTGGACATGATTCATTTGGAATGCATATGTTCTAGGAGTGGATGCATCACATGGAGTGGTAACATTTTCTAAAAACCGCCATATCATTGACGGTCCATTGAAGGTCATTTAGGGATCAAAAACTGATTTTAGTACTTTTTCCCAATAGCACATGGGTTTGTTTCATCAGAAGGCAAAATCTCCTAGGATGTGGATGTATCACATGTAGATAACAATTATCATAAAAAACTGTCATATCATGAAAGGTCATTCGGGTCCTTAGGGGTCCAAAACCTGTTTTTTTTGGCTATCTCGGAGATTGAATATCTGCGAAGGCTGGATGGTTTTTTTTTTTCCCCATTGTGCTCTAATGTTGACCTGCAGTGTGTGTGACCTCTTAACCTGATTTGAACCTCTGTCGGGTGGTCCTGTGGTTAAAGGGTCGAATCTTGAATACCTGTGCTTTATTTAGGAGTTACTGGCAAAAAAATAGAACTGGTTATTTTGGCTAGGATAGATTTTGTGTCTTTATGGGGGAAACTCCCGCTTTCGATCGGACCCTTACTATGGTATTTTACAATGGGTCAAAGTTCCATTTTATACCTTTTTTGCAATAACATTGGACATGTTCATTGGAATTCAATATGCTTCTAGGATGGATGCTCACATGGAGAGGGGGGGGGGGGGGGTGTAACAATTCTCATAAACCGCCATGTCATTGAGGTCTTTAAACGGTCACTTACGGTCAAAAACTGATTTAGTACTTTTTCGGCATAGCACTGGTGTGTTTCATCATGATTCTGCAGAATCCTGGTAAGTGATGTACCCATGGGAGTAACATTCTCATGAAACTGACCTGTCATCTCATTAAAGGTCATTCAGGTCCTTAGGGGTCAAACTGTTTTTTTTTTGGCTATAAGCGGAAATTGAATATCTGCTAAGGCGGGATGGTTCACCATTGTGATATAATTGTGGACCTGCAGGTGTGTGACCTCTGACCTGAATTTGATCTCTGTCGGGTGGCCATGTTGTTAAAGGTTCGAATCTGAATAAATGTGCTTATTTAGTGACGCACCTTGTCCGGGGAGTGGGTGCCCCCTCATGCAATTAACAAGGGCATTATGGATGACCCATTTACCAGTACACGTTGTCGCTTCACAGTCTCTTAAATTTCTTGTCTTGTCCACGAATATTGGTCCCGGTTTCAATGTTCACCAATTTCTTGAATGAGAGCTGCGGGGATATATACTCGGGGTTTACCCGCCCGACATTTCTAGTTTTAATTGCCATACTGACAGCAAGCATCGCAACCTCGCAGGATTTGATTTGTGGGTTGTCGGAGCAAGAATACCACGGGGCTATGGTACATAATTGGCATGTAGACTATTAGTGTGTACATAGGCTGCATGGTGGTGCTTGGGTGAGGAATGGCAGAAACAGTGAATAGTCACCGACGCGACGGCGCACTAGTACAGACCTTCTGCTCCCTTCTCTGCTCACGAGTATCACAGTACGCTTACTGAACCGCAAAGATGCAACTGGAAGATGACTCATATGCCTATATATAGCCTCCAGAGTGCTTACTATGATTGATTGTCACTAATCACGGAGTATTCCTAGAACTGTTGAAATATTATTTAAACAATCATAACGATAAGCACTTAAATACTACATTTAATGTTTTGTTAACACCTTTCAATATTGGGGGTGGGGGCTAAACCAGACACTGCCCCCTCTATTTTCAATGATGGCCCCCCCCCCCGTTTTCCGGCGGTCCCCACTGCAAGGCACCTTTATTCCTCACTCTCGTGACACCAGGTCTAACACCCACTCTTTCAAAAACGTTGGTCTGTCGTGTCACTGCCGCTGGGGGCTCCTACTTTCCAATGACCCTGCGTAAATGGCACAACATCCCCCACCAACATTGCTGGTTTGGTTAGTGAAATGTATTCAAGAGGGTGGTGAACACCTGGTTGAGCCAATGTATCTTCCTGCCCACCCACTTCTATCCGCCGACTCAATGCCCTTTGGGGCCTTTGGGAGTACAATCAGAGCTGAAAGATGAAGATTGATTCACTGGCTGTCCGGGAACGAGATCACGACTGGTACGTACATGCAGTGGCCATGTGGCGGGGTAACGGTATGTGTTTATTATGATATGTCGGACGGTATAGTAATAACCTGGGTAGTCCCGGACACCTGGTAAAAAGCGGACACTGTTTCTCGATCGAATGTTGCCTTTTATTAGTAATATGATAATAGAACGTTTTCCCCCCCCGCGGAATCTAATGCGGGAGGATTATGATCCAGTCGAAAATGGGTCCGATTACGATTGAGTATTTACTTGCCCCAAAAATGCCGAAGAGGTATTCAGACCTCGTATCACTACACAAAAAATTTAATTCAACTAGGCCAAATACGGCAGAAACTCGGGAAAATTTCACCAATTTTGGATCACCGAACTTGTCACCCCAGCACGTAGTATCGAAATATTAAAAACAAAATTTTTTGGTTTTAACATTATGCTAGGTTAGCTACCTCGTGGCTAACAGCACCGTTGGGGCGTGGCCTAAACTTAGGTTAAAGAGTCGCCGGCTCTTATTGTTTATTTCTTTCAGCTGAGTGTTACGTAAACTTTACAAACGGGGTGTGAAATGTCTTATAGAATGGTATCCCATGAGTCCATCATTTCGAATCTGCGTAATTATCCTGCCCTTACTGAAATGCCATACTATGGCCCAGATACATAAATCCACTATAGCCCGATATTGCAAGCCATATAAAGCCATATAAAAGCGCATATATCTGTAAATTCAGATTTGGGCAGATTAACTTGAATGAATTATCAAGGTATCATCTGCACCCCCTTATCTGGCTCATATAATACTTATATGGCCCATATCCAGTAAACTTGATAGGGCCATATAGTGGACCGATATAAATTCCAGAGAGGCCCAGATAACAACCCAATATCCCAGACATATGGCAAGCCATATAATGCCTATATGGGTATATTTCAGATTTGGGCAGATATGCTTGTAAAATATCAAGTTAGATCTGGCAACCCCTTTATCTGGGCCATATAAAATTTATATGGCCCATATAAAATTGATATTGGCCAGATAGGCCTAGAATAAAATCCAGATATGGCCCAGATATAAATCCAGATATAGCCCAGATATGGCAGGCCATATAAAGCCATATAAAGCCATATATGGGTATATTCAGATTTGGCAATATAACTTGGAGTAAAGTATCAAGTCATATCTGGCAACCCCTTCACTGGCCCAAAAATAACCAAACTTTATATGGCCCATATCATAAAATTGAATATGGGCCTATATTGCCCAGATAGAAATCCGATATGGCCCAGATTAACATCCAATATAGCCCCGATTGGCAAGCATATAAAGCATATAAGTCATATATGGGTATAATTCGATTGGGCAGATAACTTGATGAAAGTATCACGTTATATCTGGCAACCCCTTATCTGGCTCATTAAACTTTATATGGCCATATCAAGTAAATTGATATTGGCCAATATGGGCCCGATATGGTCCAGATATGACAATCCAGATATTAAGCCCATATATGGCAAGCCATATGCCGATTAAGCCTAAATGGGTATATTCAGATTTGGGCAGATATAACTTATAAAATATCAAGTTATACTGGCAACCCCTTTATCTTTCCCATATAAAACTTATATATGGCCCCCATATCAAATAAAATTGATATGGGCCAGATATAAAATCCAGATATGGGCCCGATATAAAATCCAGAGAGAGCCCCAGATATGGCAAGCCATATAAAGCCATATTGGGTATAGCAGATCTGGGCAGATATAACTAGATCAGTAAATCAAGTTATATCTGGCAACCCCTTTATCTGGCCCATATAAAATTTATATTGCCCATATCCAGTACATTGTGACCCAAGCTGGTAAAATTGATATGGGCAAGATATGGCCCAGATGCTAAAATCTCTCAGATATGGCCCAGATATGCAAGCCATATAAGCTATATGGGGTAATATCAGATTAGGGCAGATTTTCATACTTGATAAAATAGCTGGCCCATATAAAACTTTATATGGCCCATATAAAGTACATCATGACACTAGCAGGTCAAATTGATATGGCCAGATATGGTACCAGATATTAAAATCCAGATATAAAATCCAGATAGAGCCCAGATATGGCACGCCATATAAAGCCATATATGGGGATATTCCGATGTGGGCAGATATACTAATGACAGTATATTTATATTTGGCAACTCTTTTAAATGACTCATATAAAACTTATAGGGCCCATATTAAGTACATCAAAGCACAAGGAGATATAAATTCATGGGCCAGAAATGAATTTATATGTCCAGTATGGCAAGCTTTATACTGGTCGTATAAAGCCATTTATTGGTCCATATTCAGCATTTTGCAGATAAAACTTGATAAAAGCGTAAGTTCCTATAGGTCCTTATCGGCAACTCCTTCATAGGATTTCTAAAAGTTCGGGCATGGCCCATTATACAGTAAATCGTAGCACACGCACAGACCTGGTATGGCCGCCAAAGCCCTGATATGTCACTGTCATGAAATCTGGCATATGCTTATTAAAATGAAGATATATATATATTCGAATCTCGAAAATGAGATGGAAATAAGTCAGCAGCTATTCGCTTTAAAGATGATGCATCATGTGAGGAAAGGAAGGGATTTCAAATGAAGAGGTACATGGGTAAATGCATGATGTAATCTTACTATGAGGTAGTTAGGGTTCAAACCTGATGGTGTGAGTGAACTGTTCACTGATTTGAGTGTACCGAAACTTGGCACATCAGCTTTCAAAAATCTGCCTGCACATCTCGGGGAATCGCAGAATCCCCTATAATACAATCAATGCAACCTTGATATGAAAAACTATCGATGTTATCGGCGAATGTTCACGAATGGATTAACTATAGGCCTATACAGAATAATCTAGTCTAAAATTAAAAAAAAAAGTCAATAAAACACTCCAATCAATGACTCACACATAATAACAATACAGATGGACGAAAAAGAACCTAGTGCCTTTTGGTCTAACTACAATGATATTACAAAGGATGGAAATGTTAATATGACCGTATATGGGACCATCCCACTACCCTCGAACCGTGGTCCCTTGGGCTTGCCCGCGTTGTGTTGTGAAACTATGAAGCAAAAGCAAGCGCGCAAACAAAAATTGGTCGATGGTGTCAATGTCCTGGTATTTGGCCACCAATTCCAGTGATTCAAGGATTAAAATTCCCCTTTTCCAACTAGTCCCTTTCCCGCTCATTCCTTCATATCTGCTCACTTTTAATTCTTATAGTCCCCGAACAGATACTCTCCTTGGCTGCAAACTCTTGATATTCCCGTGATAAAACCACGGGGGCTGACGTGTAACTACAGTCAATGGAATCACTCTTCCAACAAACCAACGGCAACTGCCTCAGTGGACTGCATGCTCAAACAAAGTACAACTCCTGTACACATTTGGAATCTTTGTGTCCTGATTATGTTGACTATACTCTAACATGGTCATAGGCCACCGTGGTAGCCTATCTGCCTGTCGCACAATTTGCAGAAGGCCAGCCTAAGGTACAGTACAAGTCAATGTAGGCTGACAGGTACCAGAGAGCCTAGGTTCCTAGGCGCTTGACTAAGTGGCCTGATACTCAGACAGTCCAATTTGTTGTAATACTAATGATGACAGCTCTGTTAACTAGCCGATATATATACTCACTACAACATGTTGACAGTGCGAACCGAAGAATAAGATAAATACCTACACTGCAGCTGTTTGACTGTTTTGTATGCGTTTTGAATTTGAAATCATGATTGGCCAGGCCCATTTCCTAGGTCAATTACCTCGGCATACACAACATGTATGAATTATAATAAAGTTGCACTATTACTCAGTCATTCCATGACCTTCGGTAATGTTCATTAGTATTTCATTACAACTATTTCAATTTCTGCATATGTGGCATCCTGTCTAGAAACTCAGGCTGTCCTCAGCCGGTAACCTGAAAAATAATCTGGCAAACACCGAAAGCTTGTCCACCATTAAAAAGTTATTTTGGTTTTGGCTTTATATGCCATAATAAAACTGTACAAAAAAAAACTGTACAAAAACAACCTATATCCTGGCAGAGCATATGGATCTGCTAGGCCCCTATAATCAAGTTACACCTTAAAAAGCTTCTATAATGGCCATAACATATACATAAATTTATCCTGTATCTGGGTAGGCTTCCATATCAAGTTAATAGGGCTTATTTATATAGCCATATACAACTGTATCCCTATATCTGGCAGAGAGCCCTTTATAATCAACTAATAAAGGCTTAATGGCCATATAGAACTGTAACCTATATCTGGCCGCTCATCAGAGAGGCCTCTATATCAAGTTATATAGGGTTTTATATGACCATATCAAACATCACTTGTAAACCTTTATCTGGGTATGCTCCATTTGAAGTTAAATAGGGTTTTTTTTATATGTCCATATAAAACGTGGTATACCTATATCGGCGCCGGCACGAGATAGCCTACTATCTAAACGTATAAGAGCTTTATATGGACTATAAACTATATATATCCATATCTGGGCCACCTCTACATCAAGTTATATAAGGCTTTATCTGGCAATATAAAATTTTAATACCTATTCTCGGTAAGAAGCTCTATAATCGAGTTATATATTAGCGCTTTATAAGCCATATAAAACTATAACCACTTATCTGGCCAGCCTCTATATCTATGTTATCTAGGAGGCCCTAAGGCTTTAATAAATAATAATGGCCATATCAAATTTTAATACCTGCATATCTGGGTAGGCTACCTAGCAAGTTAAATTGGGCTTTATATAGCCATAGAAAACTGTATACCTATATCTGAGGAGAAACAGCCTCTATCTCACCTTATATAAGGCTTTATATGGCCCATCCAATAGACTGTATACCCTATACTCTGGGCGCTTCCTGGGGACCACCCTCTATAATCCGTATCCGTAGGGCTTTATATGGCTCTGTTGAGAATTGTCTAACAAAAAAATATAACTCAATATCTGGGTACATGCTCATAGGTGGAAGTCGTATATGGGTTTTATATGGCCATATAAAACTGCATAGTCTGTATTCTGGCTTACCTTTATCTGAGCATCCTCTTTATAATACTATATATGAGGCTTATACGGCCATATACAACTGTATATCCATATCTGGGGGGCTGGGGCAGTCCCCCACCCAGTGGATCAGGGGTCTCACTCTATAATGCAAGTCATATAAGGCTTTATATGTCCATCTTAGAACTGTCTAAACCTATATCTGAATCTGGATCTGGCAGCCCGTCTATCAAGTTTATATGGGAGGGGCTACCTTATATAGGCCTATGATAGAATTGTCATACCTATATCTGGGTTGCTCCATACTGAGTTAATAGGTTTTAATTATGGCCATGATAAAACTGTATACCTATATCTAGTATTCTGGGCATCGCCGCCTCTATATCAATTTAAATAGCAGTTCTCCTTATATGCCATATAGAACTGTATAACCTATTTACGGCAGCTCTATATCAGTTTTATATATGACTTTATACGGCCCTATAAAACTGTATACATATATCTCTGGGTAGCTTATATCAGTTATATGCTATCATATGGCCATATTAATTCTTATTCAACCATATATATCCAGATATAATGCATATATGGCATTTCATTAAGGGTGTATACCTCAATGTTTCAAAATACACCTAATTCTCTAATTTGTTCAGCAAGAAAGAGGTCCGTGTTTTTCCACCGTAGCTAATATTTCCGTTGCTGTTGTTGGCCTTGTGTTTCAAGGACAAACGTCGCTGAATATCAGCCCGGGTTAAAAGGCCTCCTTCTTGTTGAGAAAAACAATTTGCGAATCGAACAGTCTCGAAACTATGTGCCTACCAAAATCTTCACTCCATGACGTTATATAAGGGGAAACGGCAAAACATGAGTTCGGAGAGACTCCTCTATGTGCGCCTAGGTTGTTCCTCCAAGGGGAGAACCTTACTAGTGGATCTGTCAGCCCCGCTTGCTTCAACGCATCCCGTAGCGGGGGCCTTTCTCAGGATAGCAAGCGACCCGCCGTCCACAGAGGCAAACGAAGAAATGGTGCCGCTTGCTACTGAACGCCTGGAAGAAGGGCTTTCTGTCACGATGCCTACTCTAAAATCGCAAAAACCCCAAAGCTGGGATGAGAAGGGCCAGAGCGACCTCTCGCGGAATGGTCACCAAATACTTTTGATGAGTGGACAACATACTCAGAAATATAACCTGACGACAGACCAGAGTTAATCTTTAACTTGACGAAAGCGGGTTTCAGGTATAACACTCCCCTCCCAAGTGCATCGCTCCAAAGTCCATCAAACAACTCAACAAAATTACAACTGAGAGGGGTGCTACAACCACGTGCTGCGGGGGGGGGCCACGGGTAATGCGGCTGGCCAGCCAATCCCACCCTTCTTCGTCACAAAGGGAAGCGTTTGGTGACACGTCAAAGAGGGACATACACCCGGTAGCTACTTTGTCGTTCAGACAGCGGTGGCCGCAGAGGAGAGTTTTCCAGACCTACCTTGAGAAAACCATGTCCTCAAGTTCCTTCCAGCAGGGCTCGAACCTGGACATGCACGCCCTGCTCCTATACGAGCGGACACAATTCTCATATTTCTGTACCGCTAATTGGTTCTCGCAAGTCCATATCTCATTCCGTTTTGTTGCTACCGCCACATACAACCACCACCAACGCTCTACACCCTTGGATAAGGGTACTTTGCACTCCTTGGGGGGTTGATTATGAAAGCCTTCTTCAACTCTAAGTGCGCTCCTTCATGGCCCAAATCCAGGACAGGTCATTACAAGATATTAACATGACCAATTTGATTTCGTCGAGCTACGCCAACGCCATGACCCCTGATAACTTGATGCTGCTTTCCGTGCTACTGGGGTATCCGTTGACAAAGAGGTTGTCAGTCCATCATTTTGCCATCGCTGACAACTTTTTGTGAACAAAAATTCCGCTCAGCAATTGTCATCCGATAGGACGATACCGCGACCTCACAACGATCTTGAAGAGTTTCTGAAGAAACGTATCCCACAACCCACCTCCACACAAGTGACCACAGTGACGCCAAAACGGAAGGTTTCCATACCGGCCGGAGGTGTAGCTATCACGAGTGAGGGAAACTCTGATGAAAGTTAGGAAAGTCGTTGAAGGGCGAGGGCCCAAATCAGCTAGGGAACCGTGGAGAGAGCGAAAGAAGGGGAGTAACAAGGAGATGAACAGAGCAAGAAGAAGAGAAAGAGCAAGAAGAAGAAGACGAAGATGAAGAAGAATAGAGAAAGAGCAGAGAAGAGAAAGAAGAAGAAGAAAAAGAAGAGGCAGATAGAAGAAAGACTAAAGAAGAAACAGAAGAAGACAACGAAGGAATAAGAAGAAAGAATAAAGAAGCAGAAGAGGAGAAGAGAAGAGCAAGAAGAAGCAGAAGAAGAAGAAGAAGAGGAAAAGAGCAGAAGACGAAGACAGAAGAAGTAAGAATAAGAAGATGGAAAGCAAGAAAACAGAAGAATACGAAGAACAGAAGCATAAGAGCAGAGAAGACACATACGAGAGGAGCATAACGAGAATAAGATCAAGAAGGACCACAAAGAATCGAAGATGTCTAAGAGATGGTGTATAGAGAGAACTAAACGACGCAAATTAAAGCACACGGAGTAACACAGAGGAACCGAGCACAAAAAAGGAGGACAAAATGACACAGAGTAAGGACCACTGGACCAGTGCTGTGGCAGTGATGGCACTGATGGATCCGGGACAGCGGTATCTGCAGTAAGCTTTGTAGACCTACTTGTGAAGTCATGAGGAAGAATCTGTAGAAATGGACGAGGACGACAACATGCTGATGTAAGTGAGTCCTCTTACCGCCCGTCACCTCCACGGCAAATTAGAGTTGGTCCTGGCAATAAGTTACATTGTCGCTGAGCGCGAAATGAGGCTCTTGCGTGCACTGGGTACACCTGGAATATTGCACACGGGAGACGAAGAAGACCTCACGGGGACACTCGTTTTCCCCCCCCCTTGCCCCCCTTGCCCAAAATTTTTCAAGAAGAGTGATCAACCGAATTATCACAATCCCAGGGCAGCGCA